>JAXCGZ010021053.1:20000-88605 GCA_037179515.1 Halocaridina rubra | reverse complement strand
AGAAAAGAGTTCCAGGAGCTGAATATGGAAAATGATGCCATGAAAACGTCCTTTGCTGATGCACTAAAGGGGAATGTGGCAGTAAAAGAGGCTGTAAAGGTGGTGGCACTGGAAAACATACAAACAGTTGACTATAAAGAGACAGTAATCGAAAAAATGAAAGACGTTGTGATGGAAAGGGCAAACCCACTCATCAGACAGGCACTTGATAAGGAGAAGACAGTGGTAATCTCAGGCATAAGTGAATCCCAGGAGCCAACATGGCAGGGGAGACTTGAAGAAAATAAAGCTAGGGTTGTAGACCTGATAAGAAAGCTTGGAGTAGTATGTGGTCCTGAGGATATTGTAAACATACACCAACTAGGTAAATATTCGAGGGAAGGAAAGCCGAGACCAACAAAAGTAACCTTTGAGAGAGGGGAGACATGTAGGGAAATATTGTTGAGAAAAAAAAGTCTAAAAGACCTTCAAGAATGCAAAGAAGTGTTCATTAGACGATACAGAACACAGGAAGAGATGGGAAAGATCAAAAACTTGTTGCAAGAGGCAAGAAGGTTAAATGATGAAAGAAATGAAGAAGAGAAGAAAAATTTTCGTTACGGAATACTTCCAGACAAAGGGGAGATAAAGAAGATAATGACAGAAGATCAGGGGATGGGGCCTCATTAAGATTGTTATACACAAATGCTGATGGATTAGCTGGTAAGGCAGTAGAATTAAAAGATAGGATTCACAACAGTAAGGCAGATATAGTAGCAATTACAGAGACTAAGTTGAGTGAGGACATAAACAGTGTCACAGTTTTTCCTAAGGGCTTCAGAATACTAAGGGTCGAAAGATCTGAGAGGACTGGTGGAGGGATAGCACTGCTCATAAGTGAGAGGATTCAAGTTGAAGAGATAAACTTGGCTATAGAAAGTGAGTTCAGGGAATTTCTTGTTGCTCGCATAAATACTGGGTCAGAGAGCATTATAATAACTGTTGTATACAACCCACCAAGGAACCAAAATAGGCTTGAAATTTATGAGGAAAGTCATATAGGTACGATTGAAGTCATAAACTCAGTTGTTAACATGGCGCGGGAGAAAAAATGTAGGATTTTGATTATGGGAGACTTTAATCATAAAGAGATAGATTGGATAAATCTTGACCCACACAGTGGTGAGGACTCCTTTGGGGCAAGATTCCTAGATTGCGTACAAGGGAATTTCCTACACCAACATGTAATGGAACCAACAAGAGCCAGGGGTGGGGATGAGCCATCACTACTTGATCTGGTGTTCACAGATAATGTGTTGGATATTGAAAATATTGAGTATGAACCACCAATTGGAAAGAGTGACCACTGTGTGTTGTTGATGGAGTATATCATTGAAGACATTCTTCCTGAGAGTAGAGGCACTGAGGACATGAGGAGGAACTATCAGAAAGGAGATTACATCAAAATGAATGAGCTTTTTGCAGTTATTGACTGGAGAACCTTATTTTGCAACAAATCTGTACAAGAAATGTATGACATCTTTTGTGAGAAATATGGGAAGATTGTAGATTGCTGCATACCTGTCACCAAAGTAGGTGTAATTCATGCCAGAGAGAAATGGTTCGATAATGGGTGTAAAAGAGCTAAGGAGTGGAGAGACAAATGCTGGAAAAGGTATAGGAGGAGAAAAAACATAAATGCCTGGCAAACCTACAAAAGAGCAAGAAATGACTACCTAAGTAAAAGGAGAGAGGCAGAGAAAGATTATGAGAGGGACATCACCAGGAAGGCGAAAGAAAATCCCAAGCTTTTCCACAGCTTTATCAGAGGAAAACTGAAGGTAAAAGAACAGGTTTTAAGGCTAAAGAGAGCGGATGGAAGCATCACTGAGACGGACGAAGAGATCTGCAAAGAATTGAACAAGGAGTTTCAGTCAGTATTTACAGTAGAAAATACCCCACCCCCTCAGATTGCAGTGATAGAAGCTCAAGGGCCGGTATTAGAGAACATCAACCTTACAGCCACAGAGGTATGCAAAGCGCTGATGGATTTAGATGTTCATAAAGCTACAGGTCCTGATGACATATCCCCTCATGTGCTTAAAAAATGCGCAAACACAATATCAGTGGCACTAAGTATCATATTTAAGGAGTCATTGGAGTCGGGGGAGATTCCAAGATGCTGGAAACAAGCAAATGTGATACCTATCTTCAAAAAGGGAAGGAGGGATACGGCTCTGAACTATAGACCAGTTTCCTTGACCAGCATAGTTTGCAAAGTTATGGAGAAACTACTAAGGAAACATATCTCTCTTCACTTGGAATCCTTCAACTTTTTGTCAGTGAGGCAACATGGCTTCAGAGAAGGAAGATCAACAGTAACAAACTTATTAGAATTTTATGATGAGGTAAGCCAAATCTTACAGGAAAGAGAGGGCTGGGCAGATTGCATATTCCTAGACTTCCAGAAAGCGTTTGACACTGTTCCACATGGGAGACTTATTAGGAAGCTGCAATCAATGGCTAGAATAGGTGGAAATGTCTTGGAATGGATAAAAACTTACTTAGAAGGAAGGGAACAGAGGGTTAGAGTAAGACACTCAGTGTCTGAATGGAGAAGAGTTAGTAGTGGAGTTCCACAGGGTTCAGTTTTAGGGCCACTTTTGTTCCTTGTATATGTAAATGACCTACCAGAGTCTGTAAATTCATTCATGAATATGTTTGCAGATGATGCAAAGATTGTGAAGAAAGTAAAAAACGAGAACAATGGTAGAGAACTTCAGGAGGATCTAAATAATCTGCATGAGTGGTCAGAAAAGTGGCTAATGAAATTCAATACCTCAAAATGTAAGGTAATGAGAATGGGTACAAGTGCAAGAAGGCCCAAGCTTGACTACTCGGTGGCTGGAGTACAACTTCAGGAGACAGAAAATGAGAGAGATCTAGGAGTAAACATATTGGCAGATTTGTCTCCAGAAATACATATAAATGGCGTAGTAAGGGCAGCATATGCATTCTTATCAAATGTAAGGGTAGCCTTCAGGCACATGGACAAGGAAATGTTCAGAAATATTTATGTAACCTATGTGAGGCCAAAACTCGAATATGCAGCCCCCTTTTGGAATCCGCACTTGAAAAAGCACATAGCTAAGCTTGAAAAAGTTCAAAGACATGCCACGAAACTGGTGCCAGAAATACGCAATCTCGGTTATGATGAGAGGCTGAGGGAATTAGACTTGCCATCACTCGAAGCTAGAAGAGTAAGGGGGGATATGGTGACAGTCTTTAAATTCCTTCATGGTTATGATAGAGTGGATAGGGATCGATATTTCGATATGGCTGGCTCTAGAACTAGAGGTCATAGTTTGAAGCTTCGGAAGAAAACTTGTTTGCAGGATGTAAGGAAATACTTTTTCAGTGTAAGAGTAGTTGATAATTGGAATTCGCTAAGCGAGGAGGTAGTTAATGCTACCTCAATCCATAGTTTTAAGGACAGGTATGATAAGTATCACTAAGTCTAAAAATGGAACCGATCAGGAGACGGGAAGATACGAGCTTTGGGCTCTTTCCCGTAAACACAATTAGGTAATCACAATTAGGTAATCACTCATGTGGCAGTCATGGACTTAGTTTGAAAATCACCAAGCTTGTAATATATCACAAGTTATTCAGAACCGTGTTCACAGCTTGAAAAGCATAAATAAATCATCACTTGAGATTAGAGAAGATCAACACTTGTTTTCTTGGAGAGAGAGAGAGAGAGAGAGAGAGAGAGAGAGAGAGAGAGAGAGAGAGAGAGAGAGAGAGAGAGAGAGAGAGAGAGAGAGAGAGAGAGAGAGAGAGAGAGAGAGAGAGAGAGAGATGCCTCCTCTTCTCAAAAGGGGAGGCACGTTTCATATCTTGAGGAGATAACTGCCACTGGATACTCTTTAAATTTTAATTTTAAATGGAAACCAGGCTTGATTATTACTTAGATTCCCAGCAAGAATTATTTATTTCATAAAGTATATTTTAGACGTAACTTTTTGTTGTTAATATTGTTGTTGTTTCTGTTCCCTAAGTTGCTTTGCCAAATAGTCCTTAGTCCCTAAGGAAAGTCATTGCCAATCCTGGGCTTTCCCACGAAGCTCTCAGGGAGTGTATGTTTTGTTTTTGTTTTTGTTTTTATGATTGTGACACCAGGACGGGCCAAAACAAATAACAACATAAAACAGCCCTCATCGGGCTTGGCCAAGAAGAATACATAAAGTAAAGAGAAACAGAGACAGAGAGTGTAATGACTTGTCAGATGTGAAGGGATAATAAGAGATGTGTAATGAATATCCAAGAATATTGAGTGTTGATGTAGGTATAGAAAAAGAACCGTAACTGAAGGAAAACTTGACATCGCACTGTCCTGGACAGACCTATTTAAAAATACCTTCAGCTGTAGTATCGCAATGGGTGACTGATACCATGGGTCAACCTACTATATGTGGTTGTGTGCGGTGTAGTCTTCCTTAATGTGTTTTCTTGATTGCTCTCAATGTCTCTGGCTAGAGGGAATCTTCAAAATTTAGCTGACGGAGTCATTTTTTGGTGTAGAAAAAACATGTGTTGAGAAATTATGTAATCTCCTTGGTGTCCATAGCCTCTCCAAGGTTCTCGTGCCCTGTGAGGGGTAGTGGTTGGTTGTGGCAGTTAGTCTGCTTTCGCTGCTCTTCTGCTGATTTGTAGCACCTTGATGGACCTATGCCAGAGACGCTGCCACGCCAAGTCCATGTATCGTATTGTAAATATATGCTCCTGGAATAGTTGTAATAATTCTATCAGTAGAATATTGGAGGAACTGTATATGTAAATGATATAACATATCAGGTTCTTAAAAAAATCTGAGCTTTATATGATTTTCAGCTTTAAAAATTGCAATATATCCACTTAGTCACATGATCATCATTTGTTACCATTCTCACCTCTTTGAAGTGCACATTTTTTGCATATGGTAAGCACTTTTATTCTGAGAGAAAAAAAGATCATTTACATCAGAATGAAAGGTTTACTTGGATTAGCTGGTTTTAAAGGGAGAATTTTGCATCTGTGTCCTTTTTAGACAAGACGTGTATTTCCTTACTTTTAATAGGTTTGTAGGTTTACTTACCCTTATCAGGATTCAAGAGGACCCTGATATCCTTTTAGTGACATGGTATTGGTGGACTGAATGACCTAGTAAGAGTAAGGATGGAAAATGTATAACTTTTCTTCTTAATCTTACGTTCCAGTGCGGATTTTTACACTTACAAAAATTAATATTAATTTTAACCCCTGCATTGCCTATCATTTATGTTTCACTGTGGATGAGTTAAAGTAATTGTTATCTGCAAGCCAAATTAAATCTAGAGCTTCATAGTAAAAAATTAGGTTAATTAGCAATCATATATCCCACCATGTAAAACCAACCTTTTCTCTGGAGTTTTTCATTGTCATTAACGTCATGTAGTTTGTTGACGTATGAACATTATGATAAAGAGTATATAAGAGCCTGTCAAGAGCAGTGCAAATGTAAATTTCTCTGTAGTTTTAATTTTCATATATCAGTTTATGCTTAGATGATTCTTATTTTTGCCACAGTAATTAGCAAATAATTTTAATAGTGCTCAGTTAATATGATTTAGACAACTGAATGCATAGTAAAAAGAAAATCGTCTATTTATGTGACTGATTTTCTTATTAAGAGTAAGTTATAATGAAAACAGCTTAACAATCATCTGCCATTTTGCCATAGCAACCATCATCAGTGTGTCTTAAAGGATACAAGATCATTTGCATATATGCTTATGTTTTTGTAGAAGAACTGTACATAGTTAGAAATAACATAAATTGTGGGATTATTTCTTTTGCCTCATAATTCAGAGGTGTGACTTAATAGTAATTTCATATTTCCTCTTATACAGCACTTTTAAAAATTACCTTCAGGGAGCTAAGATGGACCCATCTCCAGCCACTCTTTATGCCTTTTTCAATGAACGTGTGAGAGCTAATCTTCACTTGGTAGTAGCAGTCTCCCCAATTGGTGATACCTTCAGGACTAGCCTAAGAAGATTCCCATCTCTCATCAACTGTTGTACTATTGATTGGTGAGTAATTGTGCCTTTGTACCATTGCCAAGTGGTCAGGGATTTTGTACACCTTCATAGATTTTGCAGCTCTTCTAATTGATGATGGTGTTTTGCATTGCTGGAGTATTATCTCTAGCATGGGCTAATATCATATATTTATCATAAACAATTGTGGATACCATTTTCCTACTCAAGCCAACAGCTTAAACTTTGGCGGTGACATTTTCTTCCTCTTCATGCCATTTTATCTTATCTTCCATAACTTCCGAAGATAGCGCATTGTCCTCAGTGGCACCAGCAGTACAAAAATTTTTCAGAGACATGGGGACAAATAAAGCCACAAATTCAGTGTCAATGAGACTTTGCAAATAACACATGCATAAGCTTGGATAGCTGGCATGAACCACCGCTGCCATGCGGCAGAACACTAAACTTGTGGGTACCAAACGTCATGAAAGCAAAAGTACAGTACAGAATGTAAACAAAATGTTTAGAATTTTTAATTTTTAGAATATTTTATACACTATAGATTGTAACATTTATTTGTTTGTGATTTTACACTGCTTTATATGGTTTAAGTGATGTTTTATGTACTGTAAATATATACAGTATATACTGCACATGATATTTGTAATATATGCTTTTAATTTTTTTTCTCGTTAGTTTATATATTTCAAAGTTCATTTTCAAGTGGTTTTGCATCATCTTATTATTTTTAAGTGAGTGATATACTTTATAAATGTATTGTACAGATAATGCAGAGTATTTTTAGCATTTTAGGTTTTTGAAGTATTTTATACATTGTTTTGTATTTCACATTTTTTTTTTTTGTGATTTTGAATTTCTTTTATTATTTATGTGATTATTTGCATACTCTACAAATGTTCTGTACAAAGTATATAGAATAGCTTAAAAATATTCGATTATTTGAATTAATGTATGATTTATATTTTTAGCATTTATATTTATATGATTTTGCACATTATTAATCTTTTTAGGATATTTCTTATATACTGTGCAAATGCACAGTAAATATTAGACTCTGTGTTTTCAAAATATTAAGCTTTAGGTGATTATTGTACATAATTTAACATTTATTTTTGTGTGACTTTGCACCTTTTTAGAGTTTTTTAGATGATTTTTTATTTTCATGGGTTATTAATATTATTGCTGACCAACGTTAAGTTTCATCAACTACCGTTTGTCAGATTATACTTTCCCCATTATTTTTCACCAGAACTGATACAATATCATAAAAGATATTCATCAAAGAGGTATGCGGCAATATATATATATATATATATATATATATATATATATATATATATATATATATATATATATATATATATATATATATATATATATATATATATATATATATATATATATCCAGATAAGCACATTACATATGTGAAAACATGAATCATATTTTACCCCGACCGGGACTCGAACCTAGGACTTATGATTACTAAGTCAAGGCGCTACCACTACACAGAAGGTTAAAAGGAATCCAACCTTATAGCTTATATCTGCTATACTTAGGAATGAACGCATTCTAATTGAATGCCACTATGTTCATATTACAGATTCCCCAACCTCACTCGTGGCTTCATTTTAGCATTTAATTCAATTCCCAATCTCATTCGGGCCATGAAATAACCAGATAAGCACATTACATATGTGAAAACATGAATCATATTTTACCCCGACCGGGACTCGAACCTAGGACTTATGATTACTAAGTCAAGGCGCTACCACTACACCACAGAAGGTTAAAAGGAATCCAACCTTATAGCTTATATCTGCTATACTTAGGAATGAACGCATTCCTTGACTTAGTAATCATAAGTCCTAGGTTCGAGTCCCGGTCGGGGTAAAATATGATTCATGTTTTCACATATGTAATGTGCTTATCTGGTTATTTCATGGCCCGAATGAGATTGGGAATTGAATTAAATGCTAAAATGAAGCCACGAGTGAGGTTGGGGAATCTGTAATATGAACATAGTGGCATTCAGTTAGAATGCGTTCATTGCTAAGTATAGCAGATATAAGCTATAAGGTTGGATTCCTTTTAACCTTCTGTGGTGTAGTGGTAGCGCCTTGACTTAGTAATCATAAGTCCTAGGTTCGAGTCCCGGTCGGGGTAAAATATGATTCATGTTTTCACATATGTAATGTGCTTATCTGGTTATTTCATGGCCCGAATGAGATTGGGAATTGAATTAAATGCTAAAATGAAGCCACGAGTGAGGTTGGGGAATCTGTAATATGAACATAGTGGCATTCAGTTAGAATGCGTTCATTCCTAAGTATAGCAGATATAAGCTATAAGGTTGGATTCCTTTTAACCTTCTGTGGTGTAGTGGTAGCGCCTTGACTTAGTAATCATAAGTCCTAGGTTCGAGTCCCGGCCGGGGTAAAATATGATTCATGTTTTCACATATGTAATGTGCTTATCTGGTTATTTCATGGCCCGAATGAGATTGGGAATTGAATTAAATGCTAAAATGAAGCCACGAGTGAGGTTGGGGAATCTGTAATATGAACATAGTGGCATTCAGTTAGAATGCGTTCATTCCTAAGTATAGCAGATATAAGCTATAAGGTTGGATTCCTTTTAACCTTCTGTGGTGTAGTGGTAGCGCCTTGACTTAGTAATCATAAGTCCTAGGTTCAAGTCCCGGTCGGGGTAAAATATGATTCATGTTTTCACATATGTAATGTGCTTATCTGGTTATTTCTTGGCCCGAATGAGATTGGGAATTGAATTAAATGCTAAAATGAAGCCACGAGTGAGGTTGGGGAATCTGTAATATGAACATAGTGGCATTCAGTTAGAATGCGTTCATTGCTAAGTATAGCAGATATAAGCTATAAGGTTGGATTCCTTTTAACCTTCTGTGGTGTAGTGGTAGCGCCTTGACTTAGTAATCATAAGTCCTAGGTTCGAGTCCCGGTCGGGGTAAAATATGATTCATGTTTTCACATATGTAATGTGCTTATCTGGTTATTTCATGGCCCGAATGAGATTGGGAATTGAATTAAATGCTAAAATGAAGCCACGAGTGAGGTTGGGGAATCTGTAATATGAACATAGTGGCATTCAGTTAGAATGCGTTCATTGCTAAGTATAGCAGATATAAGCTATAAGGTTGGATTCCTTTTAACCTTCTGTGGTGTAGTGGTAGCGCCTTGACTTAGTAATCGTAAGTCCTAGGTTCGAGTCCCGGTCGGGGTAAAATATGATTCATGTTTTCACATATGTAATGTGCTTATCTGGTTATTTCATGGCCCGAATGAGATTGGGAATTGAATTAAATGCTAAAATGAAGCCACGAGTGAGGTTGGGGAATCTGTAATATGAACATAGTGGCATTCAGTTAGAATGCGTTCATTGCTAAGTATAGCAGATATAAGCTATAAGGTTGGATTCCTTTTAACCTTCTGTGGTGTAGTGGTAGCGCCTTGACTTAGTAATCATAAGTCCTAGGTTCGAGTCCCGGTCGGGGTAAAATATGATTCATATATATATATATATATATATATATATATATATATATATATATATATATATATATATATATATATATATATATATATATATATATATATATATATATATATATATATATATATATATATATATACACATACAGTCATCCCTCGCTATATCGTGGTTCACCTATCGCGGATTCAGTGCTTCGCGGTTTTTTTTTGGCGAGTTTTTTTTTTCTGATTATATGCGAAAATATTAAAATTTTAGCAAATAAAAATTTTCAGTATTTTCATTATTTTATTGAGAAAAAAATTTTCATTATTTTATTGATAAAATAATGATAAAAAGAAGATAAATTTGAACATGTAACTCTGCACCATGGAAAGTACGATATCGGTATCAGTGTTTCGGAAAACGCAAAGGGTCGCACCTACGTGAGCTAGCATACATTAAAATTTCCAGTAGTCTCATGATTTTATTGATAGAAAAATGTATTTCTTAGCCTAAGAATAATATCAGCATTTCAGAAAAGGAAAAGGGTCGCACCTACGTGAGCTAGTACAAATTGAAATTTTCATTATTTTATTGATAAAACAAGTATTTCCTAGCCTAAGAATAAAAAAACAGTAAAAATTAGTAAAAAACATAAATTTAAACATATAACTCACAGTATTGCAGCATGTGAAATACTGTCCTATAGCGTACAATGTATTGGCGTCTTGGAAAACGCAAAGGCTCGCACCTACATGAGATAGTTCATGGAATGCTATTGGATGAAAGGGTGGGAGATGACGAATCACATAATTGTTTTTCTGCATGGTCTGTATTATGGGGTCTGATTGGCTTTTTGATTGAAGCTTGGTTCTCCCACCATCTTCCATAGTCTCACCTCACTCGTTCATTCTAGCTCACATGTGCACCGTTCGCGTTGTGCTTATTAATACGCTGTGCTTGTGATTTATTTTCTTCACTTTTTTCAACCTCTGCAATGCCTCCCAAGCGTCCTTCATCTTCTAAGGCTTCTGGTAGTGAGTCTAAGCGGCAAAGGAAGATGTTAACATTAACAGATAAGGTGAAACTGTTAGATATGCTAAAAGAAGGAAAAAGTTTTGCGGATGTCGGCCGCCGTTTTGGCCTCAATGAATCTACTGTTCGCTACATCAAAAAGGACGAGGCAAATATCAGGAAAACAGCAACTATTTCTTTTAGTAAATCAGTGAAGAGGGTCGTAACACCCCGCAATAAGATAATAGTGCGGATGGAATCTGCTTTGGCCCTGTGGATTGCTGATTGCAGAGAGAAGAACATCAGCATAGACAGCAATATCATACAAACAAAGACGAAGAAGCTGTACGAGACATTCTCTGCAGAACGAACCTGACGACGACAGTGGCGACCATGGAGAGGAGGAGGAGAGAGAAGAAGATATCGACGACCCACAACCAGGACCCTCCAGCGATTCTCCACCGAGGAAACAATCGTTTGTTGCAAGCAAGGGATGGTTCGCCAAATTTCAAAAGTGCTTTGGCCTAAAGAGCATTGCAGTTTATGGCGAAGTTGCCTCTGCAGCTACAGCTGCAGCAGAAGATTACGTGAACAGCGACTTCAAGAAAATTATCGCCGAAGGGGAATATGCTCCTGAGCAAGTGTTCAACATGGATGAGACTGGGTTATTTTGGAAGAGAATGCCGTCTCGCACTTTTCTCTTCAAGGAAGAAGCACGCACAAAGACATCGTTACCCTCATCATGTGCGAAAATGCTGCGGGCTTCAAGTTAAAGCCCGGGCTTATCTACAAGGCAAAGAACCCTAGGGCTTTGAAGAATAACAGCAAGAATCTACTGCCAGTGTATTGGATGCATAATCCTAAGGCCTGGATCATGAAACGCCTCACATCGGACTGGTTTCACCAATGCTTTATCCCTCAGTCCAAATTTTATCTTGCAGGAAAAGGCCTTGAATTTAAAGTCCTTCTTTTGATGGATAATGCTGGTGGCCATGCAACTAATCTCAAATATGACGGTGTTCAAGTAGAGTTCCTGCCACCGAATACGACATCACTGATTCAGCCTATGGATCAAGGCGTTATTCGTGCATTCAAGGCCCTCTACACAAGAAATGCCCTGGCAAACCTGGTTGAAGCCCTGGATGCGGACAAAGAATTCTCAATGAAGACTAACTGGATTAATTACACGATTGCTACATGCCTTCAAAATATTCAGAATGCAATCAAAGAGATGAAGCCGGCCACAATCAATGCCAGCTGTAAGCAGTTGTGACCCAAAGTCATCTACGACTACAAGGGATTTGCTCCTGACGAAGTCCATAACTCGGCAGTTGCGAAAGCTGTGAAGTTGGCTGCATTGCTAGGAGGAGAAGGCTTTAAAGATATGACTCATGAAGACGTGACTGAAATGATTGACAGCCACTCGCAGCCTTTGACTGATGAAGACTTGTAAGAAATGACAAAATCAGCGAGCAAAGAGGAGGAAGAAGAAGAACTTGAGGAAAAGCATGAAGAACTTGAAGAACCTGGCCTTACACTCGAACGTCTGGCAGCCATGTATGAACATGTGAAAGCAGTCCAACAACTCTCGCAGGAACATGACAATAATATGGTTCATTCGGTGCCCTTCAGCAATCTTCTCGACGATGCCATGATTCCTTACAAGACCATCTTCCTACAAAAGAAGAAACAGCGACAGCAACTCCCCATTACCATGTTCTTCGCTCGCAAAAAGCAGCCGTAAAGATGTTATTGGCTGCAGAATAATTTCCTATGGAGTCTACAAACGTCATTACTACCTCATTCATGATAAGTTTACCTATCACATTCATATAAATTTACGCTTGCATGCTGCTATTTATAAAGTAAAGGGTGGTTTTTTAACAGTTCAGGGAGAGTTTATACAGTAAACATAAAAATAATTGTAAAATACTATGTACATGAGCATGTCATGTCATTACCACCTCATTCACTGTAAGTTTACCTATCACTTTCATATAAATTTACTCTTGCATGCTGTTATTTATGAAGAAAAGGGTGGTTTGTTAACAGTACAGGTAAGGTTTATGCAGTAAACGTAAAAATAACTGTAAAATACCTATGTACATATTGGGTGATCTTACTTCACGGAAATTCACCTATCGTGGTCATCTCGGAACCTAACCCCCGCGATAAATGAGGGATCACTGTGTATATATATATATATATATATATATATATATATATATATATATATATATATATATATATATATACACCTTGTTCCTTTTATACGCGATTTTTTTATATGCGAAATTGCAATAACGCCCCCCAAAAATAATAGTAAAAAACTCGGAATTCGCGAATAATGCCCCCCCCCCAAAAAAAAACTTTTTTTTTAAAGATTATTGTGACACCAGGATGGACCAAAAAATGATAAAATAAAACAGCCTTTATCAGGCTGTAAAGAGAAACAGATGGAGAGTGTAATTACTTGTCAGATGTGAAGGGATTATAAAAGATGTATAATGAATATCCAGCTCTCTGCTGGGTTTTAATATACCTCTGCATTACTCTCATGATGTCTATTCCAAAAATTCTCCTTTGATCTTATTATTATTATTATTATTATTATTATTATTATTATTATTATTATTATTATTATTATTATTATTATTATTATTATTATTATTATTATTATTTTTAACATAAATTTTCCTTTGATGATGATTGTGGAGATTATTATTATTATTATTATTATTATTATTATTATTATTATTATTATTATTACGAATTTGTAATAACACCATTATTTTTGCAATAAATAATGAAGTTTTGGTTGAATGAACAAGCATTAATTAAAGATCTCTCTCTCTCTCTCTCTCTCTTTCTCTCTCTCTCTCTCTCTCTCTCTCTCTCTCTCTCTCTCCAACATTCTATTATACCCAATAGGGTGGGTGTATATATAATGTATAATGATGATGATCTTTTCTTATCGTAAACCTCTTTGTACTGGTGGAAGAAGCCTCCGCGGGCATTTATTTACTATATTTAAAAAAAAATATATAATAATAATAATAATATAGTAAATAAGCGCCCGCGGAGGCTTCTTCCACCAGTACAAAGAGGATTACGATAAGAAAAGATCATCATCATTATACATTATATATACACCCACCCTACCTCTGTCATATGTCTATCTAATCATACATTTGAAGGTGTCTAAGTAATTCAATTCAGAATCTGAATTCCAGATCAAAACTTAGCACGAGGGTCTGCCCGTCTCATTTTTCTCTCTTACTTTATTTAATTTTCGTCCATTTCCCTCCAATTCCCTTATATCCTTAATCCTCTCCCTTTTTTCCCCTCCTATCCTATCCCATCCTAAAAAAAAAATAAATAAATAAAAAGGTATTGGCATTTATTATCCTACTAGGAATACTCTACGGTATTACCAAGCCAATTTTTACCAATTTCCCTTCTGAACCTAAATTTATCAAGATTAAATCCATTACCCATTACGAGTTCTGGTTTGATCATGAATTTTTAAAACTTTATTAATATCACCCTTGTTAATCCCTTTAAACCATTTATACACCTCAATCATATCCCCCCTAACTCTGTACCTCCCGAAAGAATGTAGATTAACTTTTATTAATCTGTCATATGGTAGATTTAGGCATTGCAAATTTTTTTTTTCGTTTTTTTTGTCTTGCTTTAGTTATTTATAATTCTTATTTTATCTTTGTATACATTTGCAGATAGAGGTTCGTTCTCCTGCATCCTTCTCCTCTACTACCACATAAGTTACTTGCTCACTGCCACCATGCATGTCCCAGTGTACTGTATAACTGTTGCCCACTGCATAATAGAGTAAAGTACAGTAATGTATGATAATTTCTAGCTGTAAAGTGAATATGAATGTCTTTTGTATACTCTTAAAAATAGATACAGGGTTTTCTGCTTTGCTATGTAGTAATAAAATATGTTGTTTACTTATCTTATATCTTTGGCATGGTGTGTCTATGTAAGGTTTGGAATGCATCTATGCCCTTTATCATTGTTTCCTATGGAAAATAACTCGTTTTTTCACGCGATTTTCCATTTACCCGACACTTCTGAGAACCTATCTAGGCGTTATTCTGAGAACAAGGTGTATATATATATATATATATATATATATATATATATATATATTATATATATATATATATATATATATATATATATATATATATATATATATATATATATATATATATATATATATACAGTGATCCTCCGCTGTATCTCGTTTCTTGGTTCGCGTTCTCACTGTATAGCTTTTTTTTTTTTTTTGGCAAATTATTATTGTAAAATACCTATGTACATGAGTATGTCATGTAATTACCACTTCATTTAGTGTAATTTTATCTATCACTTTCATATAAATTTACGTTGCATGCTGTTATTTATGAAGCAAAGGGTGGTTTGTTAACAGTACAGGGAGGGTTTATACAGTGTAAGCGTAAAAATAAATTGAAATATCTATGTACATATAGGCTAATCCTACTTCGCAGTTTTCCTGTCTCACACTGGGTCCCGGAACTGAACTACCGCGATAATGGAGGGATTACTGTATATATATATATATATATATATATATATATATATATATATATATATATATATATATATATATATATATATATATATTTTTTTTTTTTTTTTTTTTTTTTTTTTTTTTTCTGAGTGTAACCAGGACAGTCCAAAAAAATTGCCCTCATCAATAAAGGGCCATGCACGAAGAAAACATTAAGATGAAGGAAAAGAAAAAGGTTACGTACAAGGCAGAGATGAGGTAATGATACACAAAGTAAAAGGACAGACTGAAAGAAGAGTCAAAGTACTGAAGACCTAGAGCTATTTTAGAATTAGGCCCTGAGATGACAATAGATCTGCTTTTTGAAGGAAGATGGGTTATAAGAATTAGGAAATAAGGAGGAGGAGAGTTCCATACATATATATATATATATATATATATATATATATATATATATATATATATATATATATATATATATATATATATATATACACACACAGTGTTCCCCCCCTTATCGCGGTAGTTCGGTTCCGGGACCCGGCGCGATCCAGGAAAACTGCGAAGTAGGATCAGCCTAAAAAAAAAAAAAAAAAAAAATTTTAATGATGATTATGACACCAAGACAGGCCAAAAAATTATAAAATAAAATGGCCTTTATCAGACTGTAAAGAGAAACTGAGATGGAGAGTGTAATGACCTGTCAGATGTGAAGGGATTATAAAAGATGTGTAATGAATATCCAGCTCTCTGCTGGGTTTACTATACCTCTGCATTACTTTCATGATGTCTATTCTAAAAATTCTCCTTAGATCTTATTATAATTATTATTATTATTATTATTATTATTATTATTATTGGCAACAATAATTTTCCTTTGATGATGATTGGGGAGATTATTATTATTATTATTATTATTATTTTTATTATTATTATTATTATTATTATTATTATTATTATTATTATTATCATCATCATCATTATTACTACGAATTCGTAATTAAACCATTGTTTTTACTATAAAGTATGTAGTTTTGGTTGAATGAACAAGAGTTACTTAAAGATTCTCTCTCTCTCTCTCTCTCTCTCTCTCTCTCTCTCTCTCTCTCTCTCTCTCTCTCTCTCTCTCCAACATTCTATTCTACCCAACCCCCCACACTCTCTTTGTCCCAGCCAACTAGGGAGGGGCACTTTACACAGTTATTAAAAGTAAATAAACTAACAGATGTACAAACAATGATGAGCCCTTAATAATAATAATAATGATGATGATGATAAATATCTCCACAATCATCATCAAAGGAAAATTATTGTTGCCAATGATAATAATCATAATAATAATAATAATAATAATAATAATAATAATAATAATAATAATAATAATAATAATAATAATAATAATAATGATAATAATAATAATAATAATAATAAGATCTAAGCAGAATTATTGGAATAGACATCATGAAAGTAATGCAGAGGTATATTAAAACCTGACAGAGCTGGATATTCATTACACATCTTTTATAATCCCTTCACATCTGACAGGTCATTACACTCTCCATCTCTGTTTCTCTTTACAACCTGATAAAGTCTGTTTTATTTTATCATTTTTTGGAACATCCTGGTGTCACAATAATCTTAAAAAAAAAAAAAATGCCAAAAAAAACCGAGATACAGTGAGAACGTGAACCAAGAAACGCGAATAACCGGGAGAACACTGTATATATATATATATATATATATATATATATATATATATATATATATATATATATATATATATATATATATATATATATATATATATATATATAGAGAGAGAGAGAGAGAGAGAGAGAGAGAGAGAGAGAGAGAGAGTTCCATAGTTTGAAGATAGATGGGAAGAAGCAGTCGTTGCACCAACTAATCTGTGAGCTACAAATCTCCTCACAGTACCTGTAAGATGTGGCCTCGACAGTGGGAGAGGGATGCAACTCGCCAACTCATCAGAGAAGCGATGGAAGTAGTAGCGATACAAAAGAGAAAGGGATGATACCTTATAGCCAAGAGAAAGAGAATCCAGATCAGAAGTAAGAGATGGGCTATTAATGTGTCTGACTGCCATAGATTCAACCCAATCAAGGAGTTAAGTATTAGAAGAAGCAGCCCAGATGTGTGAGCAGTTTTCTAAGCAGGATCAGATAAGACCTCTATAGATTTTAAGTATCTGTAAAGATTTAAAGTAATGACGAAAAACGAAATAGAACCCCTAATTTTTTGGATGCATATTTAGAAATTTGGATTATGTGATTCCTCTGAGACAATTTAGAGGCTATATGGATTCCTAATATGTTGATAGAATATTCTGTTAGTTTTGAAGACAATGGAGCTATCTAGAGGAGAAAAAGATAAAGAGATAGCCAGAAACTCTGTCGTGGAGGCATTAAATTTAACTCAGATACCCTCTGCAAATCAGAGTTGAGAGTGGAAGGGGGAGTGATATGAGACCGACGACGAGTAGCAGATGAAAGTTGTGAAGAAAAGGCAAAGGAAATTGAAGGGTAGAATCGTCGGCAAAGGTGTAAAGAGGAGAGGAAGATGGGGACTGAAGAAGATCATTGATGAAGAGAAAGAACAGAGCTCTGTGAAACACCACTGGTAACAGCGAATGGGCTAGATGTTGCACCGTCAACAACCACAGATATAAAATGGTCAGAGAGAAAACTGGAAATCAGAGAACAGAGAGAAAGGGTAAAGCCATAAGCAGAGAGTTTGGCCCACAGAAAGAGCCTTAGATATATCAAGAGCGATGACAAAGGATTCCCCATAGTTTCTCAGAGAAGATGATCATACATGAGTAAGATAGGACAGGAGGTCACCAGTGGATCTTGCCTTGTGGAAGCCATACTGATGATTGGAGATAAGTGAATTAGATTCAAGACATTCAGACACTTTAGCAATAGAAGAGGCTAGGGCAATAGGTCGCAAGTTTGAAGGAGTAGAACAGTCACCCTTCTTAGGAACAGGTTGCATGACTAGAGCATGCTTCCACAATGAAGGATAGATACAGGTTGAGAGAGTGAGGTAAAAAAGACGGCAAAGCACATGCGGGAGCCAGTTCATCTGCAAACTGCTTAAGGAACCTTGCAGGGATACCATTGTGACCAGATGCCTTGTTGGTCTCTAGGGAGCGAAAAATCTTATGATCTTTGCTTGAAGAAAGGATAAGGGAGGGCATAGGGTTAGGGAGGGGCAAAGATTGAGGGACATGTGCAATGGAATTGTTTACAGAAGAGGTGGCAGAAAAATAAGACCTAAAGAGAGTGGCTTTGTCAGTGGGAGAGCAAGCTATAGAACCATAAAACAAATGAGAGGGTAAAAGATTGAGTTACAGAAATTTCTGGAGAGGTTTTTGGCTAAGGATCAGAAATATTTGTCAGTGGGAGAGGAGTTAAGGTCATGAACTTTTCTTCTTATAAAGGAAGCCTTAGACCTTCAAATTTGAGCAGTACAGCGATTCCTAGCTACAATAAAAGCAGAGCGAGTTACATCAGAATGAGAGGGTTGCTACTACTGATGTGCCCGATCCTTGACCTGAATAGCCATGGGACAGGCATGGTCAAACCAAAAATTAGGGGGAGAAATATTATTCATAAAAGAGGGGATGTACACCTCCATTTCGAAAGCAGTGGTCATCACATGGGAATTAAAAGAGGAAGTTATGCAAATCTTCACATTGGGTATGCTCAAAGTCCCAAAGGCATCACTGAGTAGGAGGAATTGATGAAGGGGGGGGGGCGAAAATGGAAGAGATTGAGATCACAGAGTGGTCATATTAACCAATAGCGGAAATCACAGAATAAGAGTAGTGTGAAAAGTTAGAAGTAAGAAATAGGTCAAGAGTGTTGGCTGCATGTTAGTGTCGATCGAGAACCCAAGTAGGATGTTTGATAATTTTCTCCAGATCGTGAGTAATAGAGAAAGCAAGGGCCTCACTTCCTCCTACATCAGTGTGAGAAGAATTAAGCCACTCACTGTGGTGTACATTGAGTCTCCAATATAGAGAACTTTGGCATGTGAATGAGAAGATAGCAAGGACTCATAGTAATGGACATATATTCAAAGAAAGGCACTGTTTGGAGAACAGTAGCAGAAGCAGAGGAATTAATTGGTAGCTGAGAGATATATTTTCAGCCAGAGAACATCAAAGTCAGGAGATTAAAGGTCCATGAGCCTTGCAGTAAGAGTGTTAATGATGCAGGTTAAGGGCAGAACCATTACTACAACCAAGTGTGTCTACCCTTACACGAGTAGTGGAGTCAATAAGATCCCTGGAGATTCTTCGCACCCCTCCATGTTGGGTATTGTATAAGGGGCTATAAGCTGTGGACCTTCCATAAATAACGCAAAAATTAGGAAAAAGAGAGCAAAAAAAAAGGGAAGTGTTGTGACCTGTCAAATGTAATGCAATAGCAAGAGATGTGTAATAAATATGGCAGAATATGCAGTGTAGATGTAGGCATAAGGAATAAACCGTACTTGAAGGAAGACTCAACCCAGAGCTGTCTGGACCAGTCCTGGTTGAATCCGTAATACCTTCAGTCGTAGTATTTCAACGGGCAGCTTGTGTCATGGCCAACATATATATATATATATATATATATATATATATATATATATATATATATATATATATATATATATATATATATATATATATATATATATATATATATATATATATATATATATATATATATATATATATATATATATATATATATATATATATATTTCATAGCTCAAAATTCCTCTCTGATGCTCAACTATTATATATATATATATATATATATATATATATATATATATATATATATATATATATATATATATATATATATATATATATATATATATATACAGTGTTACCCCGGTTATTCGCGTTTCTTGGTTCGCATTCTCACTCTATCGCGGTTTTTTTTTTTTATAAATTATTATTTTATTTTATGGGTATACGCAAAAATATTAAAATATTGAAAAAAAAAATTCAGTATTTTCATTTTTTTTATTGGAAATGTAAATTTACGTTTCTTGCTGTTATTTATAATATAAAGGGTGTTTTTTTTATCAGTGCAGGGAGGGTTTATACAGTTTGTAAACGAAAAAATAATTGTAAATGAGTATGTGTGTCACGTCATCATCACCTCATTCATCGTAATTTTATCTATCACTTTCATAAAAATTTACGTTGCGTGCTGTTATTTATAATGTAAAGGATGTTTTTTAACAGTGCAGGGAGGGTTTATACAGTTCGTAAACGAAAAAATAATTGTAAATGAGTATGTGTCACGCCATCATCACCTCATTCACCGTAATTTTATCCATCACTTTCATAAAAATTTACGTTGCTTGCTGTTGTTTATAATGTAAAGGGTGTTTTTTTAACAGTTCAGGGAGGGTTTATACAGTTCGTAAACGAAAAAATAATTGTAAATGAGTATGTGTGTCACGTCATCATCACCTCATTCACCGTAATTTTATCTATCACTTGCATAAAAATTTACGTTGTGTGCTGTTATTTATAATGTAAAGGGTGTTTTTTTTTTATCAGTGCAGGGAGGGTTTATACAGTTCGTAAACGAAAAAATAATTGTAAATGAGTATGTGTGTCACGTCATCATCACCTCATTCACCGTAATTTTATCTATCACTTTCATAAAAATTTACGTTGCTTGCTGTTATTTATAATGTAAAGTGTGTTTTTTTAACAGTTCAGGGAGGGTTTATACAGTACATAAATGAAAAAATAATTGTAAATGAGTATGTATGTCACGTCATCATCACCTCTTTCACCGTAATTTTATCTATCACTTTCATAAAAATTTACGTTGCTTGCTGTTATTTATAATGTAAAGGGTGTTTTTTTTAACAGTGCAGGGAGGGTTTATACAGTACGTAAACGAAAAAATAATTGTAAATGAGTATGTATGTCACGTCATCATCATCACATTCACGGTAAGTTTTCGTTGTTGTTGTTGGATGTTCACCCTTGAGGGTGAGCGGACCTTCCACTTGTGGCCCGCAGGTGGGGTGAGATTTTTTTGGAGTGTACGTGGTATTCGCTCTTGCGGCCGAATGAGCTTTCCTATTTGTGAGGAGGTGGGGTGAAATCTTGTTATTGTTGGTGATCGGACTTTCCTAATTGGCCCGCAGGTGAGATTGTGCAAAACTGTAAAGATAACGGAGAGCATAAGTATTCAGTTGTGAATTATTAGTTTACATCAAACAATTTAAATGAATTCCTGTTTTGGGGGTGAGAGAGAGTTATTGCATGGTTATCTTGGTGGAGGGTATTGTCTGATAATATTTGATAGACTGTTCATGTAGTTATTTGTTGCTAGTCTGATGATGGAGCTAGCAACATGAAGGGCATTTGGGTCTTCGCTAGATGTTTCGGGGGCACCAGTTTTCCTTTGAATTTCTGAAAAAGAATCACATTCCAGGATGTAATGTAGCAGTGGATGTGGTAAGGCTACCTGGCAAAAGGTGCATTCCCTGATGATATCCTCTACTATATGCCAGGTGCACTTGTACTCGAGTCTCAGACGGTACACATTGAGCTCAGTGCTTCGTCGAAGGCTCTTAGGCAGGGTGATACGCCGAAGATCAGTGTTGGCTTTGTACCACCAGGTGGAGGGGGAGCCAATGTCTGTGCACAGGTTGTGTTTAGTTATTAAGGTGTTAAGGAGTGACTTGGTGACTTTATTTTTTATCTGTTGCATCCCAGGAGACAGAGATATCTGGATTTCTGCTCTGAGAGTGGCTTGTTTGGCGGCTTGATCGGCTTCCTCATTTCCCTTGATGCCGACGTGGCTGGGAATCCAGGCAAGAGTGATGGCTTTTCCAAGGCTGGTTGTCCTGTGATAGTGGCTGAGGATGGTGGTGATGATGCGTACATTGTCTCTGAGGAGTGGCTTCTTGATGGCCTGTAAGGCGCCTTTAGAGTCAGAGAGAATTAGGGCATGGTCAGCTCCTTGCTGGATGAAGAAGTCGAGGGCATTGGCTATGGCAACAAGCTCAGTCTGGAGCGATGAGCAGGAGTTTGACAGTCTCCAGGATAGGACGTGGTGTCCAGTGGTGAAGGGGGCGGCTGAGGCTCCAGTTTCTTGATTTACTGAACCGTCAGTGTAGTAGACTTGAGAGTTTGGCCTGCTCCAGCTCTGAATTTGTTCTTATATATGTTTTTAAGGACAAGCGGGTTTACCAAGCTTTTGGGGTTGTCAGGGAGCTCGATCTTTATGTCAAGTGGTTGGTCATTCCATGGGGGTGGGCATCTGTATTCAGGAAGCGGTGTGTCTTGTAACTTGGCTGGGATGCTCTCCCTGACTGGCAGTGCTTGCAGGCTAGCTCAGACCTTGGCTGCCCAGGTTCTAGGATGGTGGTTGGGGTGGCGATTGCGGGCTAAATGGAGATTTGTGCCAGCTAGGCATTTATGTTGGGCAGTGGTGGTTTTGGCCACAAAGAGGGTCAGTCTTTGCTGAGCTCTGAGTTTGAGTGGAATGAGTCCCGATTCCATCTGGATGTTTTCTCTCTTGGTCCACATGGGGGCTCCTAGCATGGTACGTGTGGCGTTGTTTTGAATTACTTCTATCTTGTTCCACTGTTGGTCTGTTAGTAGCCAGAGTGTGGGACAAGCATAGTCTATGAGGCTGCGTATGGCTTGTACATAGAAGGTTCTGAGGACATTAAATGATGCACCATCGTAGAGGCCCGACATCCGACGAAGGACCACTTGTCGCTGGCTGCACCTGTCGCGCAAGTGTTGAATTTCTGGTCCAAAGGTTAGTCCTTGGTCGATGATTACACCCAGGTATTGGTGTTTGGTAACCCATTCCACAGGCACATTACCTATGACCAGATTAGTGTCTGGTCTCCGCTGGTGGATGGGAAGGGCCTTGGTTTTGCGGACATTGATTCTGACTCCAAGGGAGATGGAGGCTTGGTGAATCTTGGTGAGGCAGCGCTGTGTCTTGTTAAAGCTTCTGTGTCCTATTGTGACGAGGGCAAAGTTGTCCGCATAGTTGAAGAGTTTGGCTCCATGTGGTAGTGCGATGTCCATGAGTTTTTCCATGAGACAATTAAAGAAGAAGGGGCTAAGGATTCCACCTTGGGGGGTCCCATTTTCGTGGTTTTTGTAGGTGGAGTAGTGCCCATCTACTTTGACTCTTGCACTACGATTTTGTAGACTCTGCTTGATCCACGAGAGAAGGTTACCTTTGATCTGCTTGGATACGAGAGTTGAGAGTATTGCCGGCACATTGGCTAGTTCAAAGGCCTTCTCTAGGTCTATTAGAAAAATGATGTAACCACGGCAGTTGTTGATAAATGATAGCATGGAAGCTATGCATTCTGAGGTGCCTAAACCAGGCTGGTAGGCAAACAGGTTTTCTGGGAAGGGTGGGCATTTCCAGCGGACTCTGTTAAGTACCATCTTTTCTGCCGTCTTGCTCAGGCAGCTTAGGAGGGAGATGGGGCGAGGGTTGTCAGGGTCCTGTGGTTTTGGGATGGGCTGAATGTCTGCTCTGTTCCCTGAGGCTGGTCTGATTCTTCGTGTGTATGTCGAATTGATCAGAGAGAGTAGAGCAAGCTCCCCTTGGGGCCCCAATTTTTGAATCATTGTGTATGTGATTCTATCGGCACCTGGGGCTGTGTTCTTAGAGCTTTTGCTTACTCTTAGTAGCTCAGTCAGGGAGAATGGAGCATCTGTTTCGTCTTCAATGTTGATGGCCTCTTCTATTTCTTCCCATCTTGCAGTGGTGAGGTCCTGAAGAGTTGTTCTGGTGGTGATGGGGAGCTGGTTGGAGCTTGCTCTATCCGCGAATTTGATGGCGAGTTCTTCTGCTGCCCTGCTAGGATCCCTGTGGGGGGGTGATTTTAGGAGGTTTTCCTTTAGCAAAGGAGTTGATGCTCCTCCACATCTGGCCCACAGAGGTGTGAGCATCTAGGGTGGAACACCACTCTAGCCATTTTTTCCTCTTGATGTTGCGAGTCTCTTCATGGACATGTTCTTTGACTGCCTGGAAAGTGCGGTAGGAGTCTTCAGTGCGACGTTTCCTGTGCATTTTCCGAATGACGTTGAGCCGGTGATTGAGTTCTTTAACTCTGTCACAGTAGTACCATCTGTCCCGATGAGTGGTGTGTTGTGGTTTGCAGAGGATGATGGAGGAGTTTGCTGCAGCTTGCAGGGCATTGACTAGCTCGGCCTCTGCTTGGTCGGTGTCTTCAGATGGTACGTAGGCTAAAAACCAATTGCTGAGGTGCTCCTGGAATTGGCCCCAGTCGGCCTGCTTGAAATTCCATCGAGGGGGGGAGCAGGGATTTGGAAGATTTCAGGAATTGGCAGTGTGAGATGGATCCCATAGTGGTCGCTTGTGACCAGGGGATGAACTCTCCATGTGGCATCCTGCTTTAGGGAATTGGAGACAAAGGTGGGGTCCAG
Organism: Halocaridina rubra; assembly: GCA_037179515.1. Classification (NCBI taxonomy): domain Eukaryota; kingdom Metazoa; phylum Arthropoda; class Malacostraca; order Decapoda; family Atyidae; genus Halocaridina; species Halocaridina rubra. The sequence goes on along the minus strand of JAXCGZ010021053.1, from coordinate 63,985 downwards.
TATTCCACCTCTGTCATGTGTTGGCTCATGATCGTTGAGCAGGGAGACATCTTCTTGGTCATCCAGCAGGCTCATGATGTGTCTGCCTGCAGCACAGGGGCGCTCATACCTGAATCTTGGATGATGCGCGTTGAAGTCGCCTCCTATTACCAAATCACGATGACTGGCTAGCCCGAAGAGGGTAGTCAGGTCTAAGCTACCATTCCGTGGTCTGTAAATGTTGTACAGATCTATGCAGCTGCCCTGAAGTTGGATGTTAACAGCGAGGACGTGGACATCTTCGCTGCAGTAGACCGGTCGGGTTATTTCCTTGGCTAATAGGTTTTTCCTGATGAAGGTGGCGCTGCCTCTGTTCTCCCCTGGAGACCAGTGCTGGTAGAATCCATTGTATCCTGAGATTTTTGGAGGGTATTGCTCTGTGCACAGGGTTTCTTGAACCATGATGACATCAATGTTGTCAGTCTTGGCTATGCCTTCAAGATGTTTTACCTTGTGTCTGAGACCCTGGGCGTTCCAGTGTAGGATCCCGAGATTAGACATCTTGATGATTTGAGGAGGTGGAGGTGGTAGGAGTGGTGGGTTGTTGAGGCTGCTGGTGGGTTCTGGAGATGAGGGCGTTGGCGACAACGGAGTGGGCTACTTCGACGACTTGATTGTAGGCATCTTGGGTGGTGGCTCTGGTATCGAGGAGTCGGACGGCTGCCTGTACGGCTTGAATAAGAAGGTTGATGAGCTCGTTTACTGTGAAGAGGGTTTGCTGTTTGGAAGAGGAGGCAGAGGAAGGTGTCTGGATAGGCTGTTTAGGTATGGGGGTATGGGATTTTAGTCTAGGGTCCCGGTACCTAGTGTGGTGAGTGGGTGTGTGTGTGGTCTGAGTGTTCTGGGTGTTGTGTGTGACTGTATTGTGTGTTTGAGATTTGCCTATCACTTTCATAAAAATTTACGTTGCTTGCTGTTATTTATAATGTAAAGGGTGTTTTTTTAACAGTGCAGGGAGGGTTTATGCAGTATGTAAACGAAAAAATAATTGTAAATGAGTATGTATGTCACATCATCATCACCTCATTCACCGTAATTTTATCTATCACTTTCATAAAAATTTACGTTGCTTGCTGTTATTAATAATGTAAAGGGTGTTTTTTTTAACAGTAAAGGGAGGCTTTATATAGTACGTAAATGAAAAAATAATTGTAAATGAGTATGTATGTCACGTCATCATCACATTCACGGTAAGTTTTCCTATCACTTTCATATAAATATACGCTTGCATGCTGTTATCTATGAAGTAAAGGGTGGTATGTTAACAGTACAGGGACAGTTTATACAGTGTAAACGTAAAAATATATTAAAATATCTATGTACATATAGGCTGATCCTACTTCGCGGATTTCCTGGTTCGCGCCGGGTCCCGGAACCGAACTACCGCGATAAGTGAGGCAACACTGTATAATTATATATATATATATATATATATATATATATATATATATATATATATATATATATATATATATATATATATATATACACCTAGTTCTTAGAATAACGTGAAGATATGGTCTCTGAAGTGCCGCGTATTGTAATTTTCGCAAAATGTAACAAGTCATTTTCCATAAGAAACAATGATAATGGGCATAGATACGTTCCAAAACCGTACATAGACACAATATACCAAATATGTAAGATAAGTAAAACATATTTTATAAGTACATAACAAAGCAGAAAGACCTGTAGTTATTTATATGAACATGCATATAGTGTACAGTATAAAAGATATACAGATTTACTGAACAGTAAACAAACTAATGCACTCTATTATGAGGTGGGCAACAGGCATACACTAAGACGTGCATGGTGGCGGTGAGCACGAGGATGCAAACGTTTTGACGCCTCCGTATCAGCTGATGCACCCTCGCACGCCATTTCCCTGACGATATTATATCGCAAGTTTGCTCGCTGTTTGTTCTTAATGCTTTTTTTCCATTCTCTTCATAATATCCAGTCGCATTAAGCGGTAGAAGAGGAGGAGGATGCGGGAGAACGAACCTCTATCTGCAAACGTTTTGCCGTCTCCGTATCAGCTGATGCACCCTCGCACGCTATTTCCCTGAAGATACTATATTGCAAGTTTTTTTTGCTGTTTGTTCTTAATGCTTTTTTTCCATTCTCTTCATAATATCCGATCGCAGTAAGCGGTAGAAGAGGAGGATGCGTGAGAATGAACCTCTATCTGCAAGCGTTTTGCCACCTCCGTATCAGCTGATGCACCCTCGCACGCTATTTCCCTGACGATATTATATCGCAAGTTTGTTTGCTGTTTGTTCTTAATGCTTTTTTTTAATTCTCTTCATAATATCCAATAGCATTTAGTGGTAGAAGAGGAGGAGGATGCAAGAGAACGAACCTCTATCTGCAAACGTTTTGTTGCCTCCGTATGAGCTGATGCACCCTCGCACGCTATTTCCCTGACGATATTATAATGCAAGTTTGTTTGCTGTTCATTCTTAATGCTTTTTTTTCAATTCTCTTCATAATATCCGATCGCGTTAAGCAGTAGAAGAGGAGGAGGATGCGTGAAAATGAACCTCTATATGCAAACGTTTTGCCACCTCCGTATCAGCTGATGCACCCTCGCACGCTATTTCTCTGACAAAATTATATCGTAAGTTTGTTTGCCGTTTGTTATTAATGCTTTTTTTCCATTATCTTCATAATATCCGATCGCATTAAGTGGTAGAAAAGGAGGAGCATGGCGGAAGAGTGCTTCCGAGGCAGTCGATTATTTACTAAAAAGAAAAAAAATATATATATTTTTCCATGGGCGTTATTCACAAATTTCGTATATTTTTACTCTTATTATTTAGGAGCGTTATTCCAAATTCATAGATAATAAACGCAAACTAGATGTATATATATATATATATATATATATATATATATATATATATATATATATATATATATATATATATATATATATATATATATATATATATATATATGCAGCAATCCCTTGTTTATTGCGGGTGTTGCGTTCCAAGACCACCCGCGAGAGTTGAAAATCTTAGAAGTAGCAGCACCATATTCATTATTTTATGTTTATTTTTACCTTTATAAATCCTACCTGCACTGTTAACAACTCACCCTTTACTTTATAAATAACAGCATGCAAGCATAAAGTTATATGAGTGTGACAGGTAAGTTTACCATAAATAAGGGCTCGCAAGCGTAAAGCTATATGAGCGTGATAGGTAAGTTTACCGTGAATAAACTATACTACTGTGCAAAAATAATACCTGTTATAATAACACATTATATTTATTATAACAATAATGAATAATACATTAACTTTACGAGACTAACATGTAAGAGCAGAGAGGGGTACAGTAATGCTGACGATGAGGGTGATGATGACGTTTTCAAACAAAAAGCCAATCAGACCCCAGGATACAGAACGCAATTCTGTGATTAGTCATCTCTCACCCATCAGCCAATATCATCCCGTGTACTATCTCACATAGGTGCAAACTTTTGTGTTTTCCAAGATGCAGATATCTATGCAGCACATACCGTACCGGTATCGTATTTTATATGGTGCAATACTGTGAGTTACATGTTTAAATTTATGTTTTTTTACTATTTTTACTGTTTTATTATTCTTAGGCTAGGAAATACTTTTTTTATCAATATAATAATGAAAATACTGGGAATTTTAATATATCCACATATCGTGGATTCCCGCGATATACCCAGAAAATCTGCGATATAAAGTACATTTTCTTGCCATAAAAACATGCGATATACCCAGAAAATCTGCAATATAAAATACATATGCTTGCCATAAAAACCCGCGATGCACTGAATGCGCGGAAGGTGAACCGTGATATAGCGAGGGATTAATATATATATATATATATATATATATATATATATATATATATATATATATATATATATATATATATATATATATATATATATATATATATGAATCATTTTTACCCAGACCGGGACTTGAAGCTAGGACACAATTACTGTGCCAAGGTGCTACCAACTGTAATTATGTGTCCTAGGTTCAAGTCCCGATGAGGATAGGTTCTCAAAAGATTCGTGAAATTCAAATTTCGTGTACTTCAAATAGTTTATTTTCAGGGGGAATAATGTTAATTTTCATAGATATATTCCACAAGCATGTATAAGGACACTAAACCAAGGAAAAAAGCTAAGTAAAGCATATTTTGCAAGTACATAACCAAGCTGAAATACTTATGTAAGCTAAAAATAAACAAGTACAGTATTAAAGATATACAGATAAACAAAACAAAAAAATAAACAAATTAACTCACTCTATATACAGCGGACACCAGGTGTGTGGTGGCGGTGACCACAGTGCTGAGCCATAACGACTTTTTGACTGGGATTTTCACCTTTATTGGTGTGACTTTCACATAAGTGTTTGTTATACTAGTGCAATGATGATTTATGACTCTCTCTCTAGTTATTAAATTTTTTTTATTTATTTATATGTTTATTTACATGTCTATCTATCTATCTATCTATCTATTTATCTATCTATCTATGTATCTATCTATCTATCTATCTATATATATATATATATATATATATATATATATATATATATATATATATATATATATATATATATATATATATATATATATATATATATATATATATATATATATATATATACAGTGATCCCTCACTATATCGCGGTTCACCTATCGCGGATTCACTGTATTGCGGGTTTTTTGGGGGGTGATTTTTTTTTTCTGGGTATATGCGAAAATATTAAAATTTTAAGAAATAAAAATTTCCAGTATTTTCATTATTTTATTGAAAACAAAAATTTTCATTATTTCATTGATACAAAAATGTATTTCCAAGCCTAAGAATGATAAAACAGTAAGAAATAGTAAAAAAAAACATAAATTTTAACATGTAACTCTGCACCATAGAAAGTATGATACCGATATCAGCATTTCGGAAAACCCAAAGGGTCACACCTACATGAGCTAGCATTTATTAAAATTCCAGTAGCTTCATTATTTTATTGATATAAAATATGTATTTCTTAGCCTAAGACTAATAAAACAATTAAAAAACATAATCACAGTATTACACCATGTAAAATAAGATACCGGTATCAGCGTTTCAGAAATCGAAAAGGGTCTCACCTACGTGAGCTAGTAAATATTGAAATTTTCATTACTTTATTGATGAAATAAGTATTTCCTAGCCTAAGAGCAATAAAACAGTAAAAAATTGTTGAAAACAAATTTAAGCATATACACTCACAGTATTGCACCATGTGAAATACTGTCTGATAGCGTACACTGTATGGTGTTTTGGAAAACACAAAGGCTCGCACCTACGTGAGATAGTTCTTGGAATGCTATTGGCTGAAAGGGTGGGAGACGATGATTCACAGAATTGTTTTTCTGTATGTTCTGTATCACGGGGTCTTATTGGCGTTTGATTGAAGTTTGGTTCTCCCACCATCTTCCATTGTCTCGCCTCACACGTTCAGTCTAACTCACATGTGTACAGTTCGCGTTATGCTTATTAATATGTTATGCTTCAGGGGTTGGGTTTTTTCGATAACAGTCTCCTATGCCCCAACAGGCCCCTTTTTAATTTCAAGCGGCTCTTGCAGATCTTCTTTAACGTGTAATTTACAAGATTTCCTCTACTAGGGGAGCATCAGTATCGTTTCCTTTGCCTCAACAGACTCCTCTTTAATTCAAGCGGCTTCTGCATATCTTCTTTAACGTGTGATTTAAGAGATTTCCTCTACTGGAGGAGCATCAGTAGCGTTTCCTTTGCCTCAACAGACTCCTCTTTAATTCAAGCGGCTTCTGCATATATTTTTAATGTGTGATTTAAGAGATTTCCTCTACTGGGGGAGCACCAGTGTCATTTTGACAGTTTTCAATGCCATCCACCTCCATCATAGGAGAGGGAACACAGTTGGTTTCTGAACACTGACATGAATTGAGACCAGTTTGTACAAAGTACATAGTGTTATTGTATTTCAAAATATCACTGATAGGATACTTGGCCTCTCCACTTCAGTATTTTTTATAATGATCTAGATTTATCCTACGTACTGTATATTCAATTCATTTCGTAACTGAGCCACGAGGAAATCGTAGACCCTGGCCTTACCCTCGAACGTCTGGCAGCCCTGTATAAGCACCTGACAGCACTCCAACAACTCTAACAAGAACATGATGATAATATGGTTCTTTCACATAAGTTTACCTATCACTTTCATATACAAAAAAATTTAAATTTATGCTTGCACGCTGTTATTAATAAAGTAAAGGGTGGTTTTTTAACAGTACTGGGAGGGTTTATACAGTAAACATAAAAAATAAATGTAAAATACCTATGTACATATAGGGTGATCCTACTTCACGGAAATTCACCTATCGCGGTCGGTCCCGGATCCTAACCCCCACGATAAACGAGGGATCACTGTATATATATATATATATATATATATATATATATATATATATATATATATATATATATATATATATATATATATATATATATATATATATATATATATATATATATATATATATATATATATATATATATATATATATATATATATATATATATATATATATATATATATATATATATATATATATATATATATATATATATATATATATATATATATATATATATATATATATATATATATATATATATATATATATATATATATATATATATATATATATATATATATATATATATATATATATATATATATATATATATATATATATATATATATATATATATATATATATATATATATATTTATATATATATATATATATATATATATATATATATATATATATATATACAGTAACCCCTCGTTTATCGCGGAGGTTCGGTTCCAAGACCGGCCGCGATAGGTGAATTTCCGCGAAGTAGGAACGCCTTAATTTTTTTTTTTTTTTATGATGATTATGACACCAGGATGGGCCAATAAATGATGAAATAAAACAACCCTTATCAGGCTGTAAAGAGAAACAGAGATTGAGAGTGTAATGACCTGTCAGATGTGAAGGGATTATAAAAGATGTGTAATGAATATCCAATTCTCTGCTGGGTTTTAATATACCTCTGCATTACTTTCATGAGGTCTATTCCAAAAATTCTCCTTAGATCTTATTATTCTTATTATTATTATCATTATTATTATTATTATTATTATTATTATTATTATTATTATTATTATTATTATTATTATTATTATTATTATTGGCAACAATAATTATCCTTTGATGATGATTGTGGGGTTTATTATTATTATTATTATTATTATTTTATTATTATTATTATTATTATTATTATTATTATTATTATTATTATTACGAATTTGTCATTAAACCATTATTTTTACAATAAATAATGTAGTTTTGGTTGAATGAGCAAGAGTTAATTAAAGATGTTTCTCTCTCTCTCTCTCTCTCTCTCTCTCTCTCTCTCTCTCTCTCTCTATATATATATATATATATATATATATATATATATATATATATATATATATATATATATATATATATATATATATATATATATATTCTACCCAACCCCCACACACTCTTTGTCCTAGCCAATTAGGGAGGGGCACTGTACACAGTTATTAGAGTAAATAAACCAACAGATGTACAAACAATGATGAGCCCTTAATAATAATAATAATAATAATAATAATAATAATAATAATAATGATAATAATAATCATTATAATAATAATAATAATAATAATAATAATAATAATAATAATAATAATAATAATAATAATAATAATAATAATAATAATAGTAATAATAATAATAATAATAATAATAAAATAATAATAATAATAATGATGATGATAATAATCTCCACAATCATCATCAAAGGAAAATTATTGTCTTCAATAATAATAATAATAATAATTATAATAATAATAATAATAATAATAATAATAATAATAATAATAATAATAATAATAATAATAATAATAATAATAATAATAATAATAATAATAATAATATCTAAGGAGAATTATTGGAATAGACATCATGAAAGTAATGCAGAGGTATATTAAACCCCAGCAGAGAACTGGATATTCATTACACATCTTTTATAATCCCTTCACATCTGACAGGTCATTACACTCTCCATCTCTGTTTCTCTTGACAGCCTGATAAAAGCTCTTTCATTTTATAATTTTTTGGCCTGTCCTGGTGTCACAATAATCTTTAATAATATTTTTTCTTTTTTTCCAAAAAAAACTTGCGATGCACTGAATTCGCGATAGGTGAACCGCGAAATAGCGAGGGATTACTGTATTTATATATATATATATATATATATATATATATATATATATATATATATATATATATATATATATATATATATATATACATACACACACAGTGTTCCCCCCCTTATCGCGGTAGTTCGGTTCCGGGACCCGGCACGAGACAGGAAAACTGCGGAATAGGATCAGCCTATATGTACATAGATATTTTAATTTATTTTTACGTTTACGCTGTATAAACCCTCCCTGTACTGTTAACATACCACCCTCTACTTCATAAATAACAGCATGCAACGTAAATTCATATGAAAGTGATAGATAAAATTATGGTGACTGAAGTGGTAATTACATGACATACTCATGTACATTGGTATTTTACAATTATTTTTACGTTTACGTACTGTATAAACCCTCCCTGTACTGTTAAAAAAACACCCTTTACATTATAAATAACAGCAAGCAACGTAAATTTTTCTGAAAGTGATAGGAAAACTTACCGTAAATGTGGTGATGACGTGACATACATAGGTATTTTACAATTATTTTTACGTTTACGTACTGTATAAACCCTCCCTGCACTGTTAAAAAACACCCTTTACATTATAAATAACAGCAAGCAACGTAAATTTTTATGAAAGTGATAGATAAAATTATGGTGAATGAGGTGATGATGACGTGACGTACATAGGTATTTTACAATTATTTTTACGTTTATGTACTGTATAAACCCTCCCTGCGCTGTTAAAAAAACACCCTTTACATTATAAATAACAGCAAGCAACGTAAATTTTTATGAAAGTGATAGATAAAATTACAGTGAATGAGGTGATGATGACGTGACATACATATGTGCGTGATAGGTAAACTTACCGTGAATGAGGTGATGATCATCTTTCTTGACCCTGGAGGAAATTATTTCTTTGCCTCGTCCTTTTTGATGTAGCGCACAGTAGATTCATTGAGGCCAAAATAGCGGCCGACTTCCACAAAACTTTTTCTTTCTTTCAACATATCTAAGAGTTTCACTTTATCTACAATGGTTAACATTTTTCTTTACCGCTTAGGCTGACTACCAGAAGCCTTAGAAGGTGAAGAACGTTTGGGAGGCATTGCAAAGATTAAATTACGCGTGAAAACACAATCACAAGCAAAACATATTAATAAGCACAACGAGAATGGCGCATACGTGAGTTAGATTGAGTGAGTGAGGCGGCACATTGGAAATTGGAGGGAAAAGCAAACTGCAATGAAAAAGCCAATCAGACCCCATGCATGATACAGAACATATTGAAAAACAATTCTGTGATTCATCGTCTACCGACCTTTCAGCCAATAGCATTGCATGAACTATCTCACGTAGGTGAGAGCCTTTTCGTTTTCCGAAACGCTGATAGCGGTATCGTATTTTACATGGTGCAGTACTATTAGTATTTTATGTTTTTTATTATTTTTTACTGTTTTATTATTCTTAGGCTAGGAAATATTTGTTTTATCAATAAAATAATGAAAATTTTAATATTCACTAGGTCATGTAGGTGAGAGCCTTTGCGTTTTCCGAAACGTGATACCGGTATCGTATTTTTCATGGTGCAATACTGTTAGTACTGTATTTATGTTTTTTACTATTTTTTACTGTTTTAATATTCTTAGGCTAGGAAATACTTGTTTTATCAATAAAATAATGAAAATTTTAATATTCACTAGGTCATGTAGGTGAGAGCCTTTGCGTTTTCCGAAACACTGATACCGGTATCATATTTTACGTGGTGCAGTACTGTTTACTATTTTTTACTGTTTTATTATTCATAGGCTAGGAAATACTTGTTTTATCAATAAACTAATGAATATTTTAATATTCACTAGGTCACGTAGGTGAGAGCCTTTACGTTTTCCGAAACACTGATACCGGTATCGTATTTTACGTGGTGCAATACAGTTTACTATTTTTTGCTGTTTTATTATTCTTAGGCTAGGAAATACTTGTTTTTTCAATAAAATAATGAAAATTTTAATATTCACTAGGTCACATAGGTGAGAGCCTTTGCGTTTCCGAAACACTGATACCGGTATCGTATTTTACGTGGTGCAATACTGTTTACTATTTTTTAGTGTTTTATTATTCTTAGGCTAAGAAATACGTTTTTTATCAATAAAATCATGAAACTACTGGAAATATAAATATATATGCTAGCTCACGTAGCTGCGACCCCAATACATTGTACGCTATCGGACACTATTTCGCATGATGCAATACTGTGAGTTATACTGTGCGTGCGTATATCTAAATTTATGTTTTTACTATTTTTTGCTGTTTTATTATTCGTAGGCTGGGAAATAATTTTTTTTATCTATTAAATGATGAAATTTTTTTTTCAATATTCTAATATTTTTGCGTATACCCATAACATAAAATAATAATTTATCCAAAAAAAAACGCGATACAGTGAGAACTCAAACCAAGAAACGCGATGCAGCGGGGGAACACTTTATATATATATATATATATATATATATATATATATATATATATATATATATATATATATATATATATATATATATATATATATATATATATATATAGAGAGAGAGAGAGAGAGAGAGAGAGAGAGAGAGAGAGTGTATAAAAGACAGATTTACTAAACTGAACCATTTTTTCTCGCTATTTCTCGCCCACAGTAATTGCGTAATTCGAATTTGTTTTACTATTATTTTGTCTATTTTTATGCATCCCAAGCGTAAAACAAATTCTTCTGATGGAAATGCATTGAAGAAAGGGAAAGCCATCACATTGGAAGTGAAATTGGATATAGTGAAATGCATGGAAAAGGGAGCAACTTTACTACTGCTTTAGCATAGGTTGGTGACATAGGTGCTTATTTTGGTGTGTTCCGACTTACGCTGAAAATCGGGTTACGTCACATTATATATATATATATATATATATATATATATATATATATATATATATATATATATATATATATATATATATATATATATGATGCTATTTCACGTGACATGCGTGAATTTAGTAATTGTGAATGGATATGGCTACATAGGGAAATTTAAGAAATTTTTGAGATCCTTAGTACCTAGTACCTTCAAGTGTATTACTTATTTTCTGAGGAATCTCATTTATACAAAAGAATGAAGCGCTATATACACTTACAGAAAAAAAAACAAAAAGAAAAATTAGCAACTCAACATAGGAAATCAGTTAATTGACCAAAGCAATACATGTAGATAGTTTTTGTTTATGCTGTAAGCAAGGTATTGTTTGAAGCAAGGTAACTGAGATACAGTCAGTAGTGGGAGAAGACGGGAAACATATTAAATTTTTAAAGATGCTAACAATAAACATATCACACTAAGTTTAATAATAATAACAATAATAACAATAATAATGATAATTATAATAATAATAATAATAATAATAATAATAATAATAATAATAATAATAATAATAATAATAATAATAATAATAATAATAATAATAATAATAATAATAACAACAATAATAATAATAAAAATAATAAAAATAAAGGTAATAAAAATATAAATCAGATTCCTCTGAAGATAAGTAATACACTTGAAAGTACTAAGCACTAAGGATCTCAAAAATGTGTTTTAATTTCCTTGCATAACCATATAATATAATATATATATATATATATATATATATATATATATATATATATATATATATATATATATATATATATATATATATGTGTGTGTGTGTGTGTGTGTGTGTGTGTGTGTGTGTGTGTGTGTGTGTGTGTGTGTGTGATTACCTAATTGCGCTTACGGGAAAGAGCCCAAAGCTCGTATCTTCCCGTCTCCTGATCGGTTCCATTTTATACTTAGTGATACTTATCATACCTGTCCTTAAAACTATGGATTGAGATAGCATTAGCTACCTCCTCGCTTAGCCAATTCCAATTATCAACTACTCTTACACTGAAAAAGTATTTCCTTACATCCTGCAAAGAAGTTTTCTTACGAAGCTTCAAACTATGACCTCTAGTTCTAGAGCCAGCCATATCAAAATATCCATCCCTATCCACTCTGTCATAACCATGAAGGAATTTAAAGACTGTCACCATATCCCCCCCTCACTCTTCTAGCTTCGAGTGATGGTAAGTCTAATTCCCTCAGCTTCTCATCATAACTGAGATTGCATATTTCTGGCACCAGTTTCGTGGCATGTCTTTGAACTTTTTCAAGCTTAGCTATGTGCTTTTTCAAGTGCGGATTCCAAAAGGGGGCTGCATATTCGAGTTTTGTCCTCACATAGGTTACATAAATATTTATGAACATTTCCTTGTCCATGTGCCTGAAGCCTACCCTTACATTTGATAAGAATGCATATGCTGCCCTTACTATGCCATTTATATGTATTTCTGGAGACAAATCTGCCAGTATGTTTACGCCTAGATCTCTCTCATTTTCTGTCTCCTGAAGTTGCACTCCAGCCACCGAGTAGTCAAGCTTGGGCCTTCTTGCACTTGTACCCATTCTCATTACCTTACATTTTGAAGTATTGAATTTCATTAGCCACTTTTCTGACCACTCATGCAGATTATTTAGATCCTCCTGAAGTTCTCTACCATTGTTCTCGTTTTTTACTTTCTTCACAATCTTTGCATCATTTGCAAACATATTCATGAATGAATTTACAGACTCTGGTAGGTCATTTACATATACAAGGAACAAAAGTGGCCCTAAAACTGAACCCTGTGGAACTCCACTACTAACTCTTCTCCATTCAGACACTGAGTGTCTTACTCTAACCCTCTGTTCCCTTCCTTCTAAGTAAGTTTTTATCCATTCCAAAACATTTCCATCTATTCTAGCCATTGATTGCAGCTTCCTAATAAGTCTCCCATGTGGAACAGTGTCAAACGCTTTCTGGAAGTCTAGGAATATGCAATCTGCCCAGCCCTCTCTTTCCTGTAAGATTTGGCTTACCTCATCATAAAATTCTAATAAGTTTGTTACTATTGATCTACCTTCTCTGAAGCCATGTTGCCTCACTGACAAAAAGTTGAAGGATTCCAAGTGAGGAGAGTTATGTTCCCTGTGTGTGTGTGTGTGTGTGTGTGTGTGTGTGTGTGTGTGTGTGTGTGTGTGTGTGTGTGTGATTACCTAATTGTGCTTACGGGAACGAGCCCAAAGCTCGTATCTTCCCGTCTCGTGATCGGCTCATTTTCTTCTTAGTGATACTTATCATACCTGTCCTTAAAACTATGGATTGAGATAGCATTAACTACCTCCTCGCTTAGCGAACTCCAATTATCAACTACTCTTACACTGAAAAAGTATTTCCTCACATCCTGCAAAGAAGTCTTCTCACGAAGCTTCAAACTATAACCTCTAGTTCTAGAGCCAGCCATATCAAAATATCGATCCCTATCCACTCTATCATAACCATGAAGGAATTTAAAGACTGTCACCATATCCCCCCTCAATCTTCTAGCTTCGAGTGATGGTAAGTTTAATTCCCTCAGCCTCTCATCATAACTGAGATTACGTATTCTGGCACCAGTTTCGTGGCAAGTCTTTGAACTTTTTCAAGCTTAGCTATGTGCTTTTTCAAGTGCGGATTCCAAAAGGGGGCTGCATATTCAAGTTTTGGCCTCACATAGGTTACATAAATATTTCTGAACATTTCCTTGTCCATGTGCCTGAAGGCTTGTATTTACCTAATTGTGTTTACGGGAAAGAGCCCAAAGCTCGTATCTTCCCGTCTCGTGATCGGCTCATTTTCTTCTTAGTGATACTTATCATACCTGTCCTTAAAACTATGGATTGAGATAGCATTAACTACCTCCTCGCTTAGCGAACTCCAATTATCAACTACTCTTACACTGAAAAAGTATTTCCTCACATCCTGCAAAGAAGTCTTCTCACGAAGCTTCAAACTATAACCTCTAGTTCTAGAGCCAGCCATATCAAAATATCCATCCCTATCCACTCTATCATAACCATGAAGGAATTTAAAGACTGTCACCATATCCCCCCTCAATCTTCTAGCTTCGAGTGATGGTAAGTTTAATTCTCTCAGCCTCTCATCATAACTGAGATTACGTATTCTGGCACCAGTTTCGTGGCATGTCTTTGAACTTTTTCAAGCTTAGCTATGTGCTTTTTCAAGTGCGGATTCCAAAAGGGGGCTGCATATTCAAGTTTTGGCCTCACATAGGTTACATAAATATTTCTGAACATTTCCTTGTCCATGTGCCTGAAGGCTTGTATTTACCTAATTGTGTTTACGGGAAAGAGCCCAAAGCTCGTATCTCCCCGTCTCCTCGTTGGTTCCATTTTATACTTAGTGATACTTATCATACCTGTCCTTAAAACTATGGATTGAGATAGCATTAACTACCTCCTCGCTTAGCGAACTCCAATTATCAACTACTCTTACACTGAAAAAAGTATTTCCTCACATCCTGCAAAGAAGTCTTCTCACGAAGCTTCAAACTATAACCTCTAGTTCTAGAGCCAGCCATATCAAAATATCGATCCCTATCCACTCTATCATAACCATGAAGGAATTTAAAGACTGTCACCATATCCCCCCTCAATCTTCTAGCTTCGAGTGATGGTAAGTTTAATTCCCTCAGCCTCTCATCATAACTGAGATTACGTATTCTGGCACCAGTTTCGTGGCATGTCCTTGAACTTTTTCAAGCTTAGCTATGTGCTTTTTCAAGTGCGGATTCCAAAAGGGGGCTGCATATTCAAGTTTTGGCCCCACATAGGTTACATAAATATTTCTGAACATTTCCTTGTCCATGTGCCTGAAGGCTTGTATTTACCTAATTGTGTTTACGGGAAAGAGCCCAAAGCTCGTATCTTCCCGTCTCGTGATCGGCTCATTTTCTTCTTAGTGATACTTATCATACCTGTCCTTAAAACTATGGATTGAGATAGCATTAACTACCTCCTCGCTTAGCGAACTCCAATTATCAACTACTCTTACACTGAAAAAGTATTTCCTCACATCCTGCAAAGAAGTCTTCTCACGAAGCTTCAAACTATAACCTCTAGTTCTAGAGCCAGCCATATCAAAATATCCATCCCTATCCACTCTATCATAACCATGAAGGAATTTAAAGACTGTCACCATATCCCCCCTCAATCTTCTAGCTTCGAGTGATGGTAAGTTTAATTCCCTCAGCCTCTCATCATAACTGAGATTACGTATTCTGGCACCAGTTTCGTGGCATGTCTTTGAACTTTTTCAAGCTTAGCTATGTGCTTTTTCAAGTGCGGATTCCAAAAGGGGGCTGCATATTCAAGTTTTGGCCTCACATAGGTTACATAAATATTTCTGAACATTTCCTTGTCCATGTGCCTGAAGGCTTGTATTTACCTAATTGTGCTTACGGGAAAGAGCCCAAAGCTCGTATCTTCCCGTCTCCTCGTTGGTTCCATTTTATACTTAGTGATACTTATCATACTTGTCCTTAAAACTATGGATTGAGATAGCATTAACTACCTCCTCGCTTAGCGAACTCCAATTATCAACTACTCTTACACTGAAAAAAGTATTTCCTCACATCCTGCAAAGAAGTCTTCTCACGAAGCTTCAAACTATAACCTCTAGTTCTAGAGCCAGCCATATCAAAATATCGATCCCTATCCACTCTATCATAACCATGAAGGAATTTAAAGACTGTCACCATATCACCCCTCAATCTTCTAGCTTCGAGTGATGGTAAGTTTAATTCCCTCAGCCTCTCATCATAACTGAGATTACGTATTCTGGCACCAGTTTCGTGGCATGTCCTTGAACTTTTTCAAGCTTAGCTATGTGCTTTTTCAAGTGCGGATTCCAAAAGGGGGCTGCATATTCAAGTTTTGGCCCCACATAGGTTACATAAATATTTCTGAACATTTCCTTGTCCATGTGCCTGAAGGCTTGTATTTACCTAATTGTGTTTACGGGAAAGAGCCCAAAGCTCGTATCTTCCCGTCTCGTGATCGGCTCATTTTCTTCTTAGTGATACTTATCATACCTGTCCTTAAAACTATGGATTGAGATAGCATTAACTACCTCCTCGCTTAGCGAACTCCAATTATCAACTACTCTTACACTGAAAAAGTATTTCCTCACATCCTGCAAAGAAGTCTTCTCACAAAACTTCAAACTATAACCTCTAGTTCTAGAGCCAGCCATATCAAAATATCCATCCCTATCCACTCTATCATAACCATGAAGGAATTTAAAGACTGTCACCATATCCCCCCTCAATCTTCTAGCTTCGAGTGATGGTAAGTTTAATTCCCTCAGCCTCTCATCATAACTGAGATTACGTATTCTGGCACCAGTTTCGTGGCATGTCTTTGAACTTTTTCAAGCTTAGCTATGTGCTTTTTCAAGTGCGGATTCCAAAAGGGGGCTGCATATTCAAGTTTTGGCCCCACATAGGTTACATAAATATTTCTAAACATTTCCTTGTCCATGTGCCTGAAGGCTTGTATTTACCTAATTGTGTTTACGAGAAAGAGCCCAAAGCTCGTATCTTCCCGTCTCGTGATCGGCTCATTTTCTTCTTAGTGATACTTATCATACCTGTCCTTAAAACTATGGATTGAGATAGCATTAACTACCTCCTCGCTTAGCGAACTCCAATTATCAACTACTCTTACACTGAAAAAGTATTTCCTCACATCCTGCAAAGAAGTCTTCTCACAAAACTTCAAACTATAACCTCTAGTTCTAGAGCCAGCCATATCAAAATATCCATCCCTATCCACTCTATCATAACCATGAAGGAATTTAAAGACTGTCACCATATCCCCCCTCAATCTTCTAGCTTCGAGTGATGGTAAGTTTAATTCCCTCAGCCTCTCATCATAACTGAGATTACGTATTCTGGCACCAGTTTCGTGGCATGTCTTTGAACTTTTTCAAGCTTAGCTATGTGCTTTTTCAAGTGCGGATTCCAAAAGGGGGCTGCATATTCAAGTTTTGGCCCCACATAGGTTACATAAATATTTCTAAACATTTCCTTGTCCATGTGCCTGAAGGCTTGTATTTACCTAATTGTGTTTACGGGAAAGAGCCCAAAGCTCGTATCTTCCCGTCTCGTGATCGGCTCATTTTCTTCTTAGTGATACTTATCATACCTGTCCTTAAAACTATGGATTGAGATAGCATTAACTACCTCCTCGCTTAGCGAACTCCAATTATCAACTACTCTTACACTGAAAAAGTATTTCCTCACATCCTGCAAAGAAGTCTTCTCACAAAACTTCAAACTATAACCTCTAGTTCTAGAGCCAGCCATATCAAAATATCCATCCCTATCCACTCTATCATAACCATGAAGGAATTTAAAGACTGTCACCATATCCCTCCTCAATCTTCTAGCTTCGAGTGATGGTAAGCTTAATTCCCTCAGCCTCTCATCATAACTGAGATTACGTATTCTGGCACCAGTTTCGTGGCATGTCTTTGAACTTTTTCAAGCTTAGCTATGTGCTTTTTCAAGTGCGGATTCCAAAAGGGGGCTGCATATTCAAGTTTTGGCCCCACATAGGTTACATAAATATTTCTAAACATTTCCTTGTCCATGTGCCTGAAGGCTTGTATTTACCTAATTGTGTTTACGGGAAAGAGCCCAAAGCTCGTATCTTCCCGTCTCGTGATCGGCTCATTTTCTTCTTAGTGATACTTATCATACCTGTCCTTAAAACTATGGATTGAGATAGCATTAACTACCTCCTCGCTTAGCGAACTCCAATTATCAACTACTCTTACACTGAAAAAAGTATTTCCTCACATCCTGCAAAGAAGTCTTCTCACGAAGCTTCAAACTATAACCTCTAGTTCTAGAGCCAGCCATATCAAAATATCGATCCCTATCCACTCTATCATAACCATGAAGGAATTTAAAGACTGTCACCATATCACCCCTCAATCTTCTAGCTTCGAGTGATGGTAAGTTTAATTCCCTCAGCCTCTCATCATAACTGAGATTACGTATTCTGGCACCAGTTTCGTGGCATGTCCTTGAACTTTTTCAAGCTTAGCTATGTGCTTTTTCAAGTGCGGATTCCAAAAGGGGGCTGCATATTCAAGTTTTGGCCCCACATAGGTTACATAAATATTTCTGAACATTTCCTTGTCCATGTGCCTGAAGGCTTGTATTTACCTAATTGTGTTTACGGGAAAGAGCCCAAAGCTCGTATCTTCCCGTCTCGTGATCGGCTCATTTTCTTCTTAGTGATACTTATCATACCTGTCCTTAAAACTATGGATTGAGATAGCATTAACTACCTCCTCGCTTAGCGAACTCCAATTATCAACTACTCTTACACTGAAAAAGTATTTCCTCACATCCTGCAAAGAAGTCTTCTCACAAAACTTCAAACTATAACCTCTAGTTCTAGAGCCAGCCATATCAAAATATCCATCCCTATCCACTCTATCATAACCATGAAGGAATTTAAAGACTGTCACCATATCCCCCCTCAATCTTCTAGCTTCGAGTGATGGTAAGTTTAATTCCCTCAGCCTCTCATCATAACTGAGATTACGTATTCTGGCACCAGTTTCGTGGCATGTCTTTGAACTTTTTCAAGCTTAGCTATGTGCTTTTTCAAGTGCGGATTCCAAAAGGGGGCTGCATATTCAAGTTTTGGCCTCACATAGGTTACATAAATATTTCTAAACATTTCCTTGTCCATGTGCCTGAAGGCTTGTATTTACCTAATTGTGTTTACGGGAAAGAGCCCAAAGCTCGTATCTTCCCGTCTCGTGATCGGCTCATTTTCTTCTTAGTGATACTTATCATACCTGTCCTTAAAACTATGGATTGAGATAGCATTAACTACCTCCTCGCTTAGCGAACTCCAATTATCAACTACTCTTACACTGAAAAAAGTATTTCCTCACATCCTGCAAAGAAGTCTTCTCACGAAGCTTCAAACTATAACCTTTAGTTCTAGAGCCAGCCATATCAAAATATCGATCCCTATCCACTCTATCATAACCATGAAGGAATTTAAAGACTGTCACCATATCCCCCCTCAATCTTCTAGCTTCAAGTGATGGTAAGTTTAATTCCCTCAGCCTATCATCATAACTGAGATTACGTATTCTGGCACCAGTTTCGTGGCATGTCCTTGAACTTTTTCAAGCTTAGCTATGTGCTTTTTCAAGTGCGGATTCCAAAAGGGGGCTGCATATTCAAGTTTTGGCCTCACATAGGTTACATAAATATTTCTGAACATTTCCTTGTCCATGTGCCTGAAGGCTTGTATTTACCCAATTGTGTTTACGGGAAAGAGCCCAAAGCTCGTATCTTCCCGTCTCCTCGTTGGTTCCATTTTATACTTAGTGATACTTATCATACCTGTCCTTAAAACTATGGATTGAGATAGCATTAACTACCTCCTCGCTTAACCAATTCCAATTATCAACTACTCTTACACTGAAAAAGTATTTCCTTACATCCTGCAAAGAAGTTTTCTTACCAAGCTTCAAACTATGACCTCTAGTTCTAGAGCCAGCCATATCAAAATATCCATCCCTATCCACTCTATCATAACCATGAAGGAATTTAAAGACTGTCACCATATCCCCCCTCAATCTTCTAGCTTCGAGTGATGGTAAGTCTAATTCCCTCAGCCTCTCATCATAACTGAGATTGCGTATTTCTGGCACCAGTTTCGTGGCATGTCTTTGAACTTTTTCAAGCTTAGCTATGTGCTTTTTCAAGTGCAGATTCCAAAAGGGGGCTGCATATTCAAGTTTGGGCCTCACATAGGTTACATAAATATTTCTGAACATTTCCTTGTCCATGTGCCTGAAGGCTACCCTTGCATTTGATAAGAATGCATATGCTGCCCTTACTATGCCATTTATATGTATTTCTGGAGACAAATCTGCCAGTATGTTTACTCCTAGATCTCTCTCATTTTCTGTCTCTTGAAGTTGTACTCCAGCCACCGAGTAGTCAAGCTTGGGCCTTCTTGCACTTGTACCCATTCTCATTACCTTACATTTTGAAGTATTGAATTTCATTAGCCACTTTTCTGACCACTCATGCAGATTATTTAGATCCTCCTGAAGTTCTCTACCATTGTTCACGTTTTTTACTTTCTTCACAATATTTGCATCATCTGCAAATATATTCATGAATGAATTTACAGACTCTGGTAGGTCATTTACATATACAAGGAACAAAAGTGGCCCTAAAACTGAACCCTGCGGAACTCCACTAGTAACTCTTCTCCATTCAGACACTGAGTGTCTTACTCTAACCCTCTGTTCCCTTCCTCCTAAGTAAGTTTTTTCCATTCCAAAACATTTCCTCCTATTCTAGCCATTGCTTGCAGCTTCCTAATAAGTCTCCCATGTGGAACAGTGTCAAACGCTTTCTGGAAGTCTAGGAATATGCAATCTGCCCAGCCCTCTCTTTCCTGTAAGATTCGGCTTACCTCATCATAAAATTCTAATAAGTTTGTTACTGTTGATCTACCTTCTCTGAAGCCATGTTGCCTCACTGACAAAGAGTTGAAGGATTCCAAGTGAAGAGAGATATGTTTCCTTAGTAATTTCTCCATAACTTTGCAAACTATGCTGGTCAAGGAAACTGGTCTATAGTTCAGAGCCGTATCCCTCCTCCCCTTTTTGAAAATAGGTATCACATTTGCTTGTTTCCAGCATCTTGGAATCTCCCCTGACTCCAGTGATTTTTTAAATATGATACTTAGTGCCACTGATATTGAGTTTGCGCATTTTTTAAGCACATGAGGGGATATGACATCAGGAGCTGTAGCTTTATGAACATCTAAATTCATCAGCGCTTTTCATACCTCTGTGGCTGTAAAGTTGATGTTCTCTAATACTGGCCCTTGAGCTTCTATCTCTGCAATCTGAGGGGGTGGGGTATTTTCTACTGTAAATACTGACTGAAACTCCTTGTTCAATTCTTTGCAGATCTCTTCATCCGTCTCAGTGATGCTTCCATCCGCTTTCTTTAGCCTTAAAACCTGTTCTTTTACCTTCAGTTTTCCTCTGATAAAGCTGTGTGTGTATACAGTGATATATATATATATATATATATATATATATATATATATATATATATATATATATATATATATATATATATATATATATATATATACATACCCCCTGAGGGAGGGGAGTAAGAACACTTCCTCCGTGTTCCCCTGCGTGTCGTAAAAGTTGACTAAATGGAGCGGAGCGAGGGGGCTGGGAATCCCCTCATCTGTATTTAATTCCCACAAAAAGTCAAAGTATTATCTTTGACTCAGCCACCCTCCTTATAAGGGGGAATATGGCTTTGTTATATATATATATATATATATATATATATATATATATATATATATTATATATATATATATATATATATATATATATATATATATAATCAAATAAGCACATTACCATATGTGAACACATGAGTCATATTTACCCCGACCGGGACTTGAAACTAGGACATATAATTACTAAGCCAAGGGGGCCTCCTCATTACCCATTACTTACTGTTCCAAACACCTTTATCCTTTCTTCCATTTTGGGATTATGTGACTATTCCTGGACTACTCTCTTCTTTATATCTTCAGTGTTGCAGAGTTCCCTTATACATTGTAACTTGTTCGAGTTTTTAAAGTTATGCAAAAATCTTGCGAGTATACTGTCCTATTTACTCTTAAGAGAAGAACATTTTACTTTTTTTTCATATGGGCAGTACTGTGTAAGCAACTGACAAAGTTGAAAGCAGGGATTATCGGTTTCTTAGATTGTAACTCATAGGTATACATGTTTCCTCTCCCATGATATCTTAGATATTTAATGAATTGTTCCTAGCTTAAGCAATTTCTTCATGGGTTTAAGATTCTAAGTAAGCAATATTTGTGGAAATAGGTTTACTGCGTGGCCTAATGATGCCCTGGAGCGAGTGGCTGCCAAGCTTCTGGAGGAGGTTCAGCTAGAACCTTCATTGCTGAAAAGATGTGTGTCTGCTTGCACCAGATTTCATCACACTATCAAGGAAATGAGTAAGAGGTAGAAAAAAACATGCATTACAATTTATGAACTGGAACATTAGTATCTGTAACTTAGTTTGTAGCATTTCTGACCCAAGCATTGAATATATACTTTATCAGGGTTAAAGATTGAGAATTCCTTTAAATTTGACGTGTAAGTTTCTTAATTTGTTGATTGATTATTTTTATAGTTTTGTAGATGAGTTTTTATATTCCCATGAAGTGTAAGTAAGACTAATAATAGGATTTTTTTTAAAGATAGACTTTGTAATAATTCACAGTATTGCAATAAAGGCTCTAGAGATATAATGTGTTACACGCATGACACTTCTTGATCTGGGTATCTAATAGGACAGTTTCTTTCTACTAGGTATTACGAGCAACACAGCAGACATTGTTACGTCACCCCAACGTCTTTTCTGGAAATTGTCTTTACCTTCAAAATGCTCCTCCTGAAAAAACGTTCAGAGATTCTCACCCTCAGAGACAGGTAGGATATATTTACCTACTTCATTCCTCCACTAGGCTGTGAGTCAGGCTAGCACCTTCATGTTCCTTGCATATCATAGGAACCACTAAAAGGATTTGGAGTAGAGGTCCTTGACTTATTTCTCATTGCATTTTGACTGACAGAAAGTAGGTTGGGCAATATTTTCTGAAACCATACCGAGCAATTTTTTGGAAAAGACCTGGATTTAGATACCCATCGAGTTTAAGCAAGATATGGGATTATGTATCAAACTAAAACGATTAAATGAGAATGATCAAACCTTTTTAATTTCTTCAGTCCTTATTATGGAGCATTTGCATACGGTTGGGAGGGTGCTAGCTAGCTCCAAGGCTGCAGCTGGAGTGTGTACCTATTACCTAATTTATGAAATTATATTTTCTCTCCTCAATATTAATTATGGTATCACTATTTTATTTTCTGATTAGATTATACCACTGACGAAGCTAATGCAGTATACTTCATGTGTCTCTTTCACAATAGAAGCTCATAAAATCTTTCCTTCCACCTTACATATTTGAACATGGCAAATCTTTTGTTTACTATACTGACATAGAAAATGAGACGTTATCGAGTTAAAAAAAATTTATAGTCATTAACATGTAATCTTCGTTAATAGAGAGAATGAGGCTCTGAAATCATAATCCACAGATATGATTAGGATGATGAGTGTGACCTGAAAAACTTTAATCAAATGATTTTTTGTTAATATTGGATCTCTAGTTATTTGCATCAAGCGTTATTGGTGTTGAGTATGCATTTACTTTCTGATTATACTTTTAGCATGCAAGTACATTTTTATGCTTTTCTCTTATAATAAAGTTTTTTTTTTTGTTTTAGATACGTCACAGGTCTAGAGAAGTTGAAGGAGGCTAAACTGTTAATCACTGAACTCCAGGAGGAACTAAAAATGTTGCAGCCTCGCTTAGTAGAAACATCAGCCAATACAGAGGCATTAATGATTAAAATTGAACAAGACACTATTCAGGTGGAGAGAAAGAAAGAGGTAAGTATCTCTCAGACATCCAACAAAACTGTCATCTTCGTTTAGTGGTGTTTGTGTCTGTTCTTCTTATAAGTTCCTGTTAGGTGGGGAAAGTTCATTAATATAGTATTTAATCATATATGGACTGGTATATTTATGACACAATTTTAAGGTGGATGGGATCTGTCCAAGTAAATAGCTCAGCATTCACTTTCTCTCAGAGTTTAATCTCCCTTTCTCTCTTACCCTCTCCATTCCTTCTTATGGAACGGAGGCGGAAAATACTATATGTTTCCCACACATGTTATAAAAGTCAACTAAATTGTCTTCCTTTCATATTTCTTCTCCCAAAGAGTCTATGTACATGAGAGGTTCTGGTAGTTCCTCAGTGGGCGGGGATACTATACAATTGTTGACCTTTTAATGTACCATTCTGGGAATGTCTTCTCTCTGTGGAAAGTGGTATGCAGCCTAGTTTTAAAGTAGAATGTGTATTGTCACTTTCATGAAATGTAG
This sequence comes from Halocaridina rubra, assembly GCA_037179515.1. NCBI lineage: Eukaryota > Metazoa > Arthropoda > Malacostraca > Decapoda > Atyidae > Halocaridina > Halocaridina rubra. Next base: position 39,565 of record JAXCGZ010021053.1, on the reverse strand, counting down.
GGTTATGGATAGAGTCCATTCATAAAACTTGCTCATATTGCAGATAGTATACAGTACTTACAAATCCTATATTGGTGCCGTTTATCTCATGTGGATCAGTTTCAGAAGTGTACCTCTTAATTATAGCATTGTGATATAATGATATATCTCTCTTTGTACTAAGCTCGTTGCAGCAGATGAAGCAGTGGCCAATAAGAAGTTTGCTGATGCTCAATCCATCAAAGACGACTGTGAGAAAGAACTAGCCAAGGCCGTTCCTGCCCTCAGTGCTGCAACTGATGCTCTCAACACGCTGAAACAAGATGACATCAGAGTTGTTAAAGCTATGAAGAACCCACCATCAGGAGTTAAATTAGTAAATATAATTTTCACTTATTCCATGTGATTAACTTTATTTTTCCTCTTACACGTAGCTTCCTTGTAATAAAGACTTAAAGTATGCACTTTAATTATTAAGTAAATATGTTCTATTTTTTACAAATAAATCCTTTATTATTAATTATATTTCAGCAGTATTTGCTATTCTTTCCATTCGAAGTTTTGTCAACTAGCGTAGTACTTAACATGATCACTGAAGTGTGGGAGGCTTTGATAATGGTCACGTATTAACTAATATTTGTAAAACTGTGCTTATAGGTACTCTAATTTTAGTTGAAGTGGTTTTTTTTCAGTCATTTTCTCACAACTGAAGAAATTGTTTAAACTTTGGATATGGTATACACTTCATAATTACTGTAATAGTGAAATGTAATATTGTAATTTTTGTCATTGCACCACCATGCTATTTGGAAACCCTTATATTTAGAACATGAGTGAAACCAAATGCATATTGCAGCTCTGTAGATCACGGCTTACTATGAAAATATATTTACTATGTAGAAATATATGCGTATATAGCTCAAGTTGGAATTATCAAATCACAAATAAAATATTAGTAATATTTTATATCTATTATATTAATGTATCATCAATTAAAATTTTTCTATTCAGGTCATGGAAGCAGTATGCGTCATGTTAGAAGTGAAGCCTGAGAGAAAGCCAGATATCCATGGATCTGGAAAAATGATGGAAGATTTTTGGGCTCCTTCTCAAAAACTTTTGGGTGACATGAAGTTCTTGCAGAATCTTTTAGTGTATGATAAGGAGCACATTCCTACCAAAATAATCACTTTAGTTAGAAACAAGTGAGAATCTTCTTTCAATAGTGAAAAATACCTTGGATTTCTAATCATTTATCACATATTTTTTGTTGTAGTCTAAGGATGAATTCCTTCTGAAGGATAGTTTTTGATAAAGTATGAAAATGTATTGCCTCGCTTTTTTATATATATACTTTTGTGTAGTAGAGCTTGATCCTTTATTGTATAAATTGTACATATAAATTTATTTATTACTAAATTTCCTGATCATTAATTCATTTTTCTCCACTAAGCAAGATAGTAACATGCTATCATCTTTTGTGTTTAAGGTTTTACTCACATCCTGACTTTGATCCCAAGAAGATTCGAATGGTGTCCATGGCATGTGAGGGTCTTTGTCGATGGGTGAGAGCAATGGTGGTTTATGATCAGGTTATCAAGATTGTGGCGCCTAAAAAGCAAGCCCTTGAAGCAGCTAACCATGAGCTTGCTCTCCAGAATGAAAAGCTTGAAGAAAAACGAAAAGAATTGAGAGAGGTGGGGCATTTACTGTTCTCGTCCATAGGGTTTGTTACCTTGTTCGATTGGCCTTTAGTTTATATCCTTTCTGAGTGGAACATTCATGGCAGGAAAATGTGTAGACTAATTTTTCGAGCCAGCATAGAAACGATTTATTTCATTGGATGCAAAAAATCATGTAATATCTGTTCACTTTAAGCTTACGATCACATCATGAGGGAATACTGTAGGCCTACGTCTTATTTGGCTTACAGCTCACGAAGTTCGAAAATATTGCAGAAAAAAAATCCACTTAGATGCATGGGGTTTAAATTGTATTAGGTAAAGTTTAAGAACATTACAGTAATCTAGTCATGATTTAAAGTAAATGATAGATTGGCAATATGTTATTTGGAAAGTATATGGGCATTTTTATAGTGAGGGCTTGAACATAGTGGTTTTTTAATATTATCTGTTAGATTTGACCACATTAGGTTAGGGACCACTCTGTATAATCTAATATCTTCATTGAGAGCAAGATATTGTTAGTGTTTGAGATCATGGATGTCGTAATTGATTAAAAAGGATAAACAATATTGGATTGGATAGAGTTACACCTTTTACTCCAGTTTGTATAGCAAGCAGATAGATATTTGTCATTATATTATGTGATCGCAAAAAAATATTTTTCTTGAATTGCCATAGCTACATACAAAATGAAAATCGTTGACAAAGAACAGGCAGTACTAATTTGTATGGGATGCTCCCTCATCTGACTGAATATCTGAAGTGAGCCTGACTACTTGAAGAGTTATTGAATCCATTGTAACCGTAAAGACTATTGAGTTAGACCCTATGCAAGGGTAGTTTTAAGCTGCTATTGTAGCCAGCCAGGTTTTCATAAATATGTGAATCATGTTGCAATGCTTATTTGTGCTCCCTCAATATCTGAGTAATTATTACCAAAAGAAAAAGGAAACGAAGTGTTTTTATAGTTTCCAAATTATACTCATTATTCCACAGGAAGATGCTTAGTTTCCTTGATTTCCCGGGTTTACCTAAGCTTTTTCATAAGGACTTGGTGTTACACATTTTATTAAAAACTCCTTACTACTTTGCTCCAGCAGTCTATCATTGTACACATATGAACTACTTTCATATCAGGACCCTCCTACTAAATAAACCTTCATGATCCCAGTCCCTATATCACAGTCTTGGCTCACTTCTAGTAATTATACCTGATGATATTGCCATATAACTTCCTTCCTTACTTTTTGAATATTTGTCCCTGCAGACTGTCTAGACCATATAAGCAATCACTCTTCCACTCCTTCCACCAAATATTTCTTCCTCCCACTCAGTTTTTATTTAGTTACTCTATAGAACATTAGACACCATGAATGCAGCTAAGGTGCTTCATTTTCAGAATCATAGTATCCTTCTTGCCTTCATTCAGAGTTAGGCGCTCATTCTTTGATATCTCTAGGAGCAATATTCTCTTATACAGAATAGTCAGTGTCTGCTCTGAATATGCTATGAATATCTTCATGCTGTTGTCCCCCTCATCAACCTTTCTGTATCTGTCTCCACTCCTTGATTACCATCCGTTATTTTATCCACCCCTACGTACTTTAGAGTTCCAATTTCTTCCAGATAAATTTACTGTACGCTTGTACTTTTATTCTTCTTCTAGGTAACTGATAAATTGCAAGCTCTCAATGATGAGTTCACAAAGAAACAAAAGGAGAAGAAAGATTTAGAGGATTCTATTGTCAGATGTGAACAAAAGAGAGATAGATCTGAAAGACTAATTGGTGGCTTGGGCGGCGAAAGAGAAAGGTGGGTTATGTTCAAAACATTATAAATTTTCTTTATATAATTATTTGATGGGATGCTGCTCTGTAATAGAAGGCATATGAGCGTGTTGTGAGTGGATTCTTACTTTTCAGTAGTATTCTGCACATACCTTGCTCATCAACTCTTTACTCTGTAAGGGGAATCCGTTCAAAATTGTTTTATATCTTATAATTAGTCTCATTCACAATCCTCTGATCAGTCTTTTTCTTGTCTAATATTGTTTCTCTATTCCCTGCTGAAATTCGATTTATCCTGGGTGTTTTACCCTCGTATTTGTTGATACAGGGCAAAGACATTCACTACAAGAAATTTTTTTACAGTAAAGCCTAGAAGCTGGTAAGTTCTAATAGTTTTACATCATGTCAGCATCATGCTGATAATTTTTGTCATTGTGAATTCATTATTTCCATTTCCAGATGGAGTAATGAAGCTCAGCAATTGAGTGAAAGTTTGGAAAATGTGGTTGGAGATGTTCTCATTGCAGCAGCAATTGTTGCCTATCTTGGACCTTTCACTGTAGACTACAGGGAGGTTAGTATGTCAGATCTTCTTGTAGTATGCTGGGTTTACTTTAGAATAAGAGTCCATGATGGGCTGCCCTTTACTTGAGCTTAGCAATATCCTCAAGAGAATAACTTTAAAGGACTCTCAGTATTACGTAATATGTACGTGTATAGTGCAAGATGATATTTATTCTCCTATATATGAAGCAGGTGAGAAACATATAGTAATAAGTCTTGTTAGGCATATAATTGCGATCGTGGAGCAGTTTTAAGGCAATTTAAAGTGCTGGACACCTTACTGTTATGGCTAGTTTTGATACAGTGACTTAATCTATAGAGAGATATGGTATGACAGTTTTATGTTGACTTTCTCAAGACTTGAATATTAGTGAAATCCCTCAGCTATTTGAGATGGCTATGACAGACTTGTCCTAACCCTTCTCATCTTTCACGCTTGGCAAAAGTAACTCACATATTAAAGAGGAATAATAATAATAATAATAATAATAATAATAATAATAATAATAATAATAATAATAATAATAATAATAATAATAATAATAATAATAATAATAGCAATTATTATTAGTAGTAGTAGTAGTAGTAGTAGCAGTATTAGTAGTAGTAGAAGTAGTATTAGTTTACATAAGTAGTAGAGTATGTGTGTCAAGATTGGTGAGAATGATTGGTTTAAGTTAAATGTGGGGGTGTGCCAAGGATGTGTAATTTTGTAGTGGCTTTTCAGTGTTTGTCTAGATGGAGGGATGAGGGAAGTAAAAGGAAACGTGCTAGGCAGATGCTTGGAATTAGTTGGTGAAATAAGAAGGTTATGGCATAGGAATCGATTGCATTTTGTGGAGGAAAGTTCGCTTTTGGCTGATTCGAAGCAAACGGTGACCAAATGATAAAGCTGTGTGAAATAAGGAAGTTAAGGGTAAATGTTGGTAAAAGTAGAGTTATGAGATGTACGAAGAGTATTACTGGTGGCAGGTTGAATGCGAGAATGAATAGGGTGCTGCTTGAGAAAGGTGAGCGTTTTTAGTGCCTGAGGTTGCATGTAGTGGTGAATTAACTAGTGGATGCAGAGATAAGATATGGAGTGAAGGCGGCGAGTAATGTTTGGGTGGGATAAAAAATGTGATGAGAAATAGATATATAGGAATTACTGTAAAGAGAAGGTTATATAAAAGAGTGATTGTGCTATAGCATTGTGTGGAGCAAAATCTCGGAAGGCAAGAGAGGATGAAAAGGAAAATTATGTGTAATTACCTAATTGTGTTTACGGGAAAGAGCCCTGTTCCCTTAACTCCAAGTGCCCTGGTCGGTTCCCTTTTTATATTCAATGATGCTTATTATCTTTGTCCTTAAAACTATGAATTGAGTTAGCATTAACCACTTCCTCCCTTAGCGAATTCCAATCATCACTACTTTTACCCTAAAAGAGTACCTCCTTACTTCCTGCAAAGAAGTTTTCTTGCAAAGCTTCAAACTATGACCTCAAATTCTAGAGCCAGCCATATAAAAATATCGATCCCTATCCACTCTGTCATTACATAAGAACATAACATAAGAACATAAGAATAGGGGACACTGCAACATGCCTACTGGCACACACGAGGCAGCTCCATTTTTGAATGGTATTTTCAGCTTGTCTAACCTATTCTATTCTACTCTACTTATTTATTCTATTTTTCTTTTTATGATTTTTCTAATAAGCACTAACCTATTCATACCCACCCTACCTCTGTCATATGTCTATCTAATCTACATTTGAAGGTGTCTAAGGTATTGGCATTTACTATCCTACTAGGAAGCCTGTTCCATGCATCAGCTACTCTATTACCAAACCAATTTTTACCAATTTCCCTTCTGAACCTAAATTTATCAAGCTTAAATCCTTTATTGCGAGTTCTGGTTTGATTATGAATTTTTGAAGCTTTATTAATATCTCCCTTGTTAATCCCTTTAAACCATTTATGCACTTCAGTCATATCCCCCCTAACTCTTCGCCTCTCTAGAGAATGTAGATTAAGTTTTTTTAATCTGTCCTCATATGGTAGATTTCTGATATTGTGTATCATCTTGGTCGTTCATGGGTGCACTCTCCAAGGATTCAATTTCCATCCTATAATAGGGTGACCAGAATTGCACAGCATAATCTAAATAGGGCCTAACTAATGCAAGATAGAGCTGCAAAATAACTTTTTCCGTCCTATTGCTAACACTTCTTGAGATAAATCCTAAAATTCTGTTTGCTTTATTTCTGACTGTTGTGCATTGCTCTCTTGGCTTAAGATTACTACTCACAAGATCTCCCAAATCCCTTTCACACTGAGAACTCATGATCTCATGATTATTTAGCTTATAACTAGTATAGTCTTTTATAGTTCCCATTTTAACTACTTTACATTTGTCAACATTAAATTCCATTTGCCATTTGTCCGACCATTCAGATAATCTATTTAGATCTTCCTGTAAAGCATGAATGTCTTCTTTTCCATTTATAATTCTACCTATTTTAGTGTCGTCTGCAAATTTACTTAGGTTACTACTGATATCCGAATCCAGATCATTTAGGTATACGATGAATAATAGGGGACCCAGTACCGAGCCTTGTGGTACCCCGCTAGTAACCGAGCCCCACTCCGATTTCTCTCCATTTATGCAAACCCTCTGTTTTCTGTCTTTTAACCATTATTTGATCCATTTGAGAACATCTCCTCCTATACCATGAGCTTCCAGCTTTTTAACTAATCTTTTGTGAGGAAGTCTATCAAAAGCTTTGCTAAAATCTAGATATATTGTATCATATTCTTTGCCACAATCTACTGCCTCGTAAACTTCTGAATAAAAAGACAGTAAGTTTGTAAGGCACGAAAAACCCTTAAGAAACCGTGTTGTGAAAGTTTTATCAGTCTGTAATTCTAGATGTGCCCTTATTTTATTTGCAATGATGGATTCTAGAATCTTACCCACTGTTGACATTAAACTTACCGGCCTATAATTATTCTTTTTAACTCGTTCTCCCTTTTTAAATATTGGTACCACATCTGCCAATTTCCACTCCATGGGTACCAATCCTAATTTTATTGAATTATTAAATAATGCAGTTAGTGGACAACTAAGCTCTTCCTTGCATTCGTTTAAAATTCTAGCATATATTCCATCACCTCCTGGAGATTTATGAGCCTTTAATTTATCTATTTCTTTTATTACCTCCTCTCTCGTTATATATATTGAAGTAAGTATATTATCGGGGCTGTCTCTGTAAATGGATTCTACTTCCGGAATATTTTCCAAGTTTTCATTGGTAAATACAGATAAGAAATAATCATTTAAACATGCACACACCACTTTATCGTCATCTGTGATATGGCCATTGGCTACTTCAATTGGTCCGACTTTTTCCTTAAATTTTTTTGATAAGGTTGATAAAACCCTTTAGGATTTTCTTTAGCTTCTCCTGCTATTCTAACTTCGTATTTTCTTTTCGCCTCTCTAACTATCTTTTTAACTTCCCTGTTTAACTGTATATATTGCTGCCTCACCTGCTCTTCACCTCTATTTAGTTTCCTGTATATTCCTCTTTTAATACCTATAAGATTTTTTATTCTATTGTTCATCCATTTAGGGTCATTTTTCCTTGATCTGCAATGTTTCATGGGAATATAGTCTCTCTGACTATTCTTAAGAGTCATGACAAAATTGTTATATTCCTCATCCAAATTTATATTAACTGACGGACTGCTGTTCTTTCCTGTGAGAGAATTTACTGTATTGATCTTATCTTGTGATAATCTTTGGCATGTGGTACTCAATTTTGGGGGTAATCTGCTACCTGCGACCTGACCTGCTGGATTAACTACCCACATCTGTACCCCAGAAATCCCTTCCCATACCTCATTAGATAATTTAGTTTTTAAGCCCTCAAAGCCTCCTGCTCTAAAGTTTGGAACAATATTCTTGTTTTCATTTCTAGTTTCCTTGAAAATTATGTTAAATCTAATGTATTCATGGTCACTGTTGCCCAATGGTTCACCAACTTCTAAATTTGTAACCATATTCTTTCTATTACTAAGAACTAAATCTAGTATATTCACCCCCCCCCCCGTGTTGCTTCAAGTACATGCTGAGAAATGAAATTGTCTTCTACTACTTCCGAAAACTCCTTAGAGCTACTATCACCTGTTATGGTTTCCCAGTTAATATTTCTAAAATTAAAATCGCCTACAATGCAAACTCTATTTGACCTGGTCACTTTAGAAATTTCATCGTATATAACTTGCGACTTTATATTATCTAGATCAGGTGGTCTGTAGACTACTCCTACAACTAGACTTTCTATATTGTTTTTAATTTCAACCCATAAGGTTTCTGAATTTAGATTTGTCTTAATTCCAGACTTAATGCAGCTTCTGAGGCTATCTTTAATATACATAATTACCCCTCCCCCTCTTCTATCTGCACTGCGATCCGCATTATAAAGTTTATATCCTGTAATTATGTACTCAGCTTTAAGGTGTTTGCTTTCTAAATTAATCCAACTTTCACTAATGCATATTATATCCGGTCTCTCACTACATACTATGGCTCTCAGTTCTTCTATCTCGTTACCTAAACTACGGCTATTTGTATAATATACTTTTAAACTTTCTCTAGGTTTACCCTTCTTGTGGCTATTCTTTTTGTTAATATTTGTTCTATGTAACAAATGGTTATTATCCTTAAACTCCCAGTTATTTAACCCACTATTTACTGAACCCTTACTGACTAATTTCTCTGCACAAGTATTATTTATTTCAATATTTGTATCTAACAAAACCCACCTACCGCTCTGTCTATCATACCAGCCAATACCGAGACACCTGAATTAGAAAGATGCACTCCATCCCTTGCATACATATGCTTACGACTAGTGAAGTGATCCCACCCATCTATAAAACCTATATTATTCTCCCGACAGAAGACTTCCATCCTAGCATTTACTCCTATAGCTCGAGACCACCACTCTGAACTTTGGCTAAGCCTAGGGAGAATACCACACATCACAGGAACTGCACCCCTTTTCCTGATCTTATCTAGGGCTTGTCTATACAACCTAATCAGCTCCTCACTTCTACCATCCTGCACGTCATTTCCACCAGCTATAAAACAAACAACATCTTTATCCTCAATCCAGCTATTTATTGACTCATCCACCTTCTTCATACCTGCTCCAGGGAAAAAATATTTCCCTCTAACTCTATGCCTGAGTTTCCTGTCTACATATCTGCATAGTGAATCCCCTACAATTACCAGAGAACGAGACTTATCCGGAGGATGGGTTACTCCGACCTTGGGAGACTTACCTAGTTTCTTGACCTGAGAGCTTTTCCCACTTCCATTTCTACGATCGCTAGTTCACCTATCTGACTCTATGGGTCCTGAAGAATTACTGCCGCCACTGTCACATTCATCTCTAAGTGAACTAAATGAACTAGCAACTTGTAGTCGAAAAGTATCATTTTTCTTAAGAACCATCTTCGTTGAACCCTTATTCACAACTTTCCAGTCGTCTTCACTATTCAATTGTCCCTTCCTGCTTAACACCTCTACCTTACCTCTCAGATCCCAGTTCTCCTCTGCTAAGGATCTGACCTCCTGCCTGACTGCGGCCAACTCATTTCTTAAATTAAAACTTCCTTCCAGTAGCTCTAGTCTTGACCATACTTAGTACAATGGAGAGTGGTGGTGTTCTTTGTGCTGGTGGTGTTAGTGGTAGTGGTGTTGGTGGTGGTGTCGTTGTTGGTGCTGTTTGTGGGTGTGCTGGGGATTTGTCTGCGTCTGACGCAAGCAAACTCATTTTTAATTTAAGAAATGAGTTGGCCGCAGTCAGGCAGGAGGTCAGATCCTTAGCAGAGGAGAACTGGGATCTGAGAGGTAAGGTAGAGGTGTTAACCAGGAAGGGACAAATGAATATTGAAGACGACTGGAAAGTTGTGAATAAGGGTTCAACGAAGATGGTTCTTAAGAAAAATGATACTTTTCGACTAAAGGTTGCTAATTCATTTAGTTCACTTAGAGATGAATGTGACAGTGGCGGCAGTAATTCTTCAGGACCCATAGAGTCAGATATGTGTACTAGCGATCGTAGAAATGAAAGTGGGAAAAGCTCTCAGGTCAAGAGCCTAGGTAAGTCTCCCAAGGTCGGAGTAACCCATCCTCCGGATAAGTCTCGTTCTCTGGTAATTGTAGGGGATTCACTATGCAGATATGTAGACAGGAAACTCAGGCATAGAGTTAGAGGAAAATATTTTTTCCCTGGAGCAGGTATGAAGAAGGTGGGTGAGTCAATAAATAGCTGGATTGAGAAAAAAGATGTTGTTTGTTTGATAGCTGGTGGAAATGACGTGCAGGATGGTAGAAGTGAGGAGCTGATTAGGTTGTATAGACAAGCCCTAGATAAGATCAGGAAAAGGGGTGCAGTTCCTGTGATGTGTGGTATTCTCCCTAGGCTTAGCCAAAGTTCAGAGTGGTGGTCTCGAGCTATAGGAGTAAATGCTAGGATGGAAGTCTTCTGTCGGGAGAATAATATAGGTTTTATAGATGGGTGGGATCACTTCACTAGTCGTAAGCATATGTATGCAAGGGATGGAGTGCATCTTTCTAATTCAGGTGTCTCGGTATTGGCTGGTATGATAGACAGAGAGGTAGGTGGGTTTTGTTAGATACAAACAATGAAAAGAATAATACTTGTGCAGAGAACTTAGTCAGTAAGGGTTCAGTAAATAGTGGGTCAAATAACTGGGAGTCTAAGGATAATAACCATTTGTTACATAAAACAAATATTAACAAAAAGAATAGCCACAAGAAGGGTAACCCTAGAGAAAGTTTTAAAGTATATTATACAAATAGCCGTAGTTTAGGTAACAAGATAGAAGAACTGAGAGCCATAGTATGTAGTGAGAGACCGGATATAATATGCATTAGTGAAAGTTGGATTAATTTAGAAAGCAAACAACTTAAAGCTGAGTACATAATTACAGGATATAAAGTTTATAATGCAGATCGCAGTGCAGATAGAAGAGGGGGAGGGGTAATTATGTATATTAAAGATAGCCTCAGAAGCTGCATTAAGTCTGGAATTAAGACAAATCTAAATTCAGAAACCTTATGGGTTGAAATTAAAAATAATATAGAAAGTCTAGTTGTAGGAGTAGTCTACAGACCACCTGATCTAGATAATATAAAGTCGCAAGTTATATACGATGAAATTTCTAAAGTGACCAGGTCAAATAGAGTTTGCATTGTAGGCGATTTTAATTTTAGAAATATTAACTGGGAAACCATAACAGGTGATAGTAGCTCTAAGGAGTTTTCGGAAGTAGTAGAAGACAATTTCCTTTCTCAGCATGTACTTGAAGCAACACGGGGGGTGAATATACTTGATTTAGTTCTTAGTAATAGAGAGAATATGGTTACAAATTTAGAAGTGGGTGAACCATTGGGCAACAGTGACCATGATTCCATTAGATTTAACATAATTTTCAAGGAAACTATAAAGGAAAATAAGAATATGGTTCCAAACTTTAGAGCAGGAGATTTTGAGGGCTTAAAAACTAAATTATCTAATGAGGTGTGGGAAGGGATTTCTGGGGTACAGATGTGGGTAGTTAATCCAGCAGGTCAGGTCGCAGGTAGCAGATTACCCCAAAATTTGGGTACCACATGCCAAGGATTATCACAAGATAAGATCAATACATTAAATTCCCTCACAGGAAAGAACAGCAGTCCGTCAGTTAATATAAATTTGGATGAGGAATATAACAATTTTGTCATGACTCTTAAGAATAGTCAGAGAGACTATATTCCCATGAAACATCGCAGATCAAGAAAAAATGACCCTAAATGGATGAACAATAGAATAAAGAATCTTATAGGTATTAAAAGAGGAATATACAGGAAACTAAAAAGAGGTGAAGAGCATGTGAGGCAGCAATATATACAGTTAAACAGGGAAGTTAAAAAGATAGTTAGAGAGGCGAAAAGAAAATACGAAGTTAGAATAGCAGGAGAAGCTAAAGAAAATCCTAAAGGGTTTTATCAACATTATCAAACAAAATTTAAGGAAAAAGTCGGACCAATTGAAGTAGCCAATGGCCATATCACAGATGACGATAAAGTGATGTGTACATGTTTAAATGATTATTTCTTATCTGTATTTACCAATGAAAACTTGGAAAATATTCCGGAAGTAGAATCCATTTACAGAGACAGTCCTGATAATATATTTAGTTCAATAAATATTACGAGAGAGGAGGTAATAAAAGAAGTAGATAAATTAAAGGCTCATAAATCTCCGGGACCTGATGGAATATATGCTAGAATATTAAAGAAATGCAAGGAAGAGCTTAGTTGTCCACTAACTGCATTATTTAATAATTCAATAAAATTAGGATCGGTACCCATGGAGTGGAAATTGGCAGATGTGGTACCAATATTTAAAAAGGGAGAACGAGTTAAAAAGAATAATTATAGGCCGGTAAGTTAAACGTCAACAGTGGGTAAGATTCTAGAATCCATAATTGCAAATGAAATAAGGACACATCTAGAATTACACAGACTTATAAAACTTTCACAACACGGATTTCTTAAGGGTTTTTCGTGCCTTACAAACTTACTGTCTTTTTATTCAGAAGTTTACGAGGCAGTAGATTGTGGCAAAGAATATGATACAATATATCTAGATTTTAGCAAAGCTTTTGATAGACTTCCTCACAAAAGATTAGTTAAAAAGCTGGAAGCTCATGGTATAGGAGGAGATGTTCTCAGATGGATCAAACAATGGCTAAAAGACAGAAAACAGAGAGTTTGCATAAATGGAGAGAAATCGGAGTGGGGCTCGGTTACTAGCGGGGTACCACAAGGCTCGGTACTGGGTCCCCTATTATTCATCGTATATCTAAATGATCTGGATTCGGATATCAGTAGTAACCTAAGTAAATTCGCAGACGACACTAAAATAGGTAGAATTATAAATGGAAAAGAAGACATTCAAGCTTTACAAGAAGATCTAAATAGATTATCTGAATGGTCGGACAAATGGCAAATGGAATTTAATGTTGAAAAATGTAAAGTAGTTAAAATGGGTACTATAAAAGACAATGCTAGTTATAAGCTAAATAACCATGAAATCATGAGTTCTCGGTGCGAAAGGGATTTGGGAGTTCTTGTGAGTAGTAATCTTAAGCCAAGAGAGCAATGCACAGCAGTCAAAAATAAAGCAAACAGAATGTTAGGATTTATCTCAAGAAGTGTTAGCAATAGGACGGAAAAAGTTATTTTGCAGCTCTATCTTGCATTAGTTAGGCCCCATTTAGATTATGCTGTGCAATTCTGGTCACCCTATTATAGGATGGACATTGAATCCTTGGAGAGAGTGCAGCGAAGATATGACCAAAATGATACACAATATCAGAAATCTACCATATGAGGACAGATTAAAAAAACTTAATCTACATTCTCTAGAGAGGCGAAGAGTTAGGGGGGATATGATTGAAGTGTATAAATGGTTTAAAGGGATTAAGAAGGGAGATATTAATAAAGTTTTAAAAATTCATGATCATACCAGAACTCGTAATAATGGATTTAAGCTTGATAAATTTAGGTTCAGAAGGGAAATTGGTAAAAATTGGTTTGGTAATAGAGTAGCTGATGCATGGAACAGGCTTCCTAGTAGGATAGTAAATGCCAATACCTTAGACACCTTCAAATGTAGATTAGATAGACATATGACAGAGGTAGGGTGGGTATGAATAGGTTAGTGCTTATTAGAAAAATAGAATAAACAAGTAGAGTAGAATAGAATAGGTTAGACATGCTGAAAATACCATTAAAAAATGGAGCTGCCTCGTGTGTGCCAGTAGGCATCTTGCAGTGTCCCCTATTCTAATGTTCTTATGTTCTAACTAGCAAAACAGAGGAAAACTTGAAAAGAAGGAGACAATAGAGCCACCCCCAGGAGTCTTAAACATGGGATTAATAGATAACAATCTTAAATGCCCGCCGGGGTTACTCAGTAATCCCCCCAAACAGGCTGCAAAAGGAATTAAAGTCCATACTTGGCTAAATTATATTAACAAAGGAATCTTAATAATAGTAATTATATATATATATATATATATATATATATATATATATATATATATATATATATATATATATATATATATATATATATATATATATATACACATACACATATATATACACATATATACATATATATATATATATACATATATATATATATATATATATATATATATATATATATATATATATATATATATATATATATATATATATATATATATATATATATATATATATATATATATATATATATATATATATATATATATATATATATATACATACATATACATACATACTACATACATACAGTACTACACATACATACATATATACCTACACTACATCATATATACACATACACCATACATACATACTATATAAACACATACATACACATGCATATATATATATATATATATATTATATATATATATATATATATGTATATATATATATATATACATATACACATATATACACATACATATACACATATATATACATACACATACATACATATACACATACATACATATACATATATATATATACATACATATATACACACATACACATACATACATATATATACACATACATACACATACATATATATATACATACATATATATATATATATATATATATATATATATATATATATATATATACATACATATATATATACATACATATATATATATATATATATATATATATATATATATATATATATATATATATATATATATACATATATATATATATATATATATATATATATATATATATATATATATATATATATATATATATATACATATACATATATACACATACATATACACATATATATATATATACATACACATACATATATATACACATACATATGCATATACACACATTCATACATATACATATACATATATATATACACACATCTACACACATGCATACAGGCTTGAAATTAAATAGGCTTGAAATTTATGAGGAAAGTCATATAGGTACTATTGAAGTCATAAACTCAGTTGTTAACATGGCAAGGGAGAAAAAATGGAGGATTTTGATTATGGGAGACTTTAATCATAAAGAGATAGATTGGATAAATCTTGACCCACACAGTGGTGAGGACTCATTTGGGGCAAGATTCCTAGATTGCGTACAAGGGAATTTCCTACACCAACATGTAATGGAACCAACAAGAGCCAGGGGTGGGGATGAGCCATCACTACTTGATCTAGTGTTCACAGATAATGTGTTGGATATTGAAAATATTGAGTATGAACCACCAATTGGAAAGAGTGACCACTGTGTGTTGTTGATGGAGTATATCATTGAAGACATTCTTCCTGAGAGTAGAGGCACTGAGGACATGAGGAGGAACTATCCGAAAGGAGATTACATCAAAATGAATGAGCTTTTTGCAGTTATTGACTGGAGAACCTTATTTTACAACAAATCTGTACAAGAAATGTATGACATCTTTTGTGAGAAATATGGGAAGATAGTAGATTGCTGCATACCTGTCACCAAAGTAGGTGTAATTCATGCCAGAGAGAAATGGTTCGATAATGGGTGTAAAAGAGCTAAGGAGTGGAGAGACAATTGCTGGAAAAGGTATAGGAGGAGAAAAAACATAAATGCCTGGCAAACCTACAAAAGAGCAAGAAATGACTACCTAAGTAAAAGGAGAGAGGCAGAGAGAGATTATGAGAGGGACATCACCAGGAAGGCTAAAGAAAATCCCAAGCTTTTCCACAGCTTTATCAGAGGAAAACTGAAGGTAAAAGAACAGGTTTTAAGGCTAAAGAGAGCGGATGGAAGCATCACTGAGACGGACGAAGAGATCTGCAAAGAATTGAACAAGGAGTTTCAGTCAGTATTTACAGTAGAAAATACCCCATCCCCTCAGATTGCAGTGATAGAAGCTCAAGGGCCGGTATTAGAGAACATCAACCTTACAGCCACAGAGGTATGCAAAGCGCTGATGGATTTAGATGTTCATAAAGCTACAGGTCCTGATGACATATCCCCTCATGTGCTTAAAAAATGCGCAAACACAATATCAGTGGCACTAAGTATCATATTTAAGGAGTCACTGGAGTCGGGGGAGATTCCAAGATGCTGGAAACAAGCAAATGTGATACCTATCTTCAAAAAGGGAAGGAGGGATACGGCCCTGAACTATAGACCAGTTTCCTTGACCAGCATAGTTTGCAAAGTTATGGAGAAACTACTAAGGAAACATATCTCTCTTCACTTGGAATCCTTCAACTTTTTGTCAGTGAGGCAACATGGCTTCAGAGAAGGAAGATCAACAGTAACAAACTTATTAGAATTTTATGATGAGGTAAGCCAAATCTTAGAGGAAAGAGAGGGCTGGGCAGATTGCATATTCCTAGACTTCCAGAAAGCGTTTGACACTGTTCCACATGGGAGACTTATTAGGAAGCTGCAATCAATGGCTAGAATAGGTGGAAATGTCTTGGAATGGATACAAACTTACTTAGAAGGAAGGGAACAGAGGGTTAGAGTAAGACACTCAGTGTCTGAATGGAGAAGAGTTAGTAGTGGAGTTCCACAGGGTTCAGTTTTAGGGCCACTTTTGTTCCTTGTATATGTAAATGACCTACCAGAGTCTGTAAATTCATTCATGAATATGTTTGCAGATGATGCAAAGATTGTGAAGAAAGTAAAAAACGAGAACAATGGTAGAGAACTTCAGGAGGATCTAAATAATCTGCATGAGTGGTCAGAAAAGTGGCTAATGAAATTCAATACCTCAAAATGTAAGGTAATGAGAATGGGTACAAGTGCAAGAAGGCCCAAGCTTGACTACTCGGTGGCTGGAGTACAACTTCAAGAGAAAGAAAATGAGAGAGATCTAGGAGTAAACATACTGGCAGATTTGTCTCCAGAAATACATATAAATGGCGTAGTAAGGGCAACATATGCATTCTTATCAAATGTAAGGGTAGCCTTCAGGCACATGGACAAGGAAATGTTCAGAAATATTTATGTAACCTATGTGAGGCCCAAACTCGAATATGCAGCCCCCTTTTGGAATCCGCACTTGAAAAAGCACATAGCTAAGCTTGAAAAAGTTCAAAGACATGCCACGAAACTGGTGCCAGAAATACGCAATCTCGGTTATGATGAGAGGCTGAGGGAATTAGACTTGCCATCACTCGAAGCTAGAAGAGTAAGGGGGGATATGGTGACAGTCTTTAAATTCCTTCATGGTTATGATAGAGTGGATAGGAATCGATATTTCGATATGGCTGGCTCTAGAACTAGAGGTCATAGTTTGAAGCTTCGTAAGAAAACTTGTTTGCAGGATGTAAGGAAATACTTTTTCAGTGTAAGAGTAGTTGATAATTGGAACTGGCTAAGCGAGGAGGTAGTTAATGCTATCTCAATCCACAGTTTTAAGGACAGGTACGATAAGTTTCACTAAGTCTAAAAATGGAACCGATCAGGAGACGGGAAGATACGAGCTTTGGGCTCTTTCCCGTAAACACAATTAGGTAATCACAATTAGGTAATACACAGGAGCCAACATGGCAGGGGAGACTTGAAGAAAATAAAGCTAGGGTTGTAGGCCTGATAAGAAAGCTTGGAGTAGTATGTGGTCCTGAGGATATTGTAAACATACACCAACTAGGTAAATATTCGAGGGAAGGAAAGCCGAGACCAACAAAAGCAACCTTTGAGAGAGGGGAAACATGTAGGGAAATATTGTTGAGAAAAAAAAGTCTAAAAGACCTTCAAGAATTCAAAGAAGTGTTCATTAGACAATACAGAACACAGTAAGAGATGGGAAAGATCAAAAACTTGTTGCAAGAGGCAAGAAGGTTAAATGATGAAAGAAATGAAGAAGAGAAGAAAAATTTTCATTACAGAGTTCTTCCAGACAAAGGGGAGATAAAGAAGATAATAACAGAAGATCAGGGGATGGGGCCTCATTGAGATTGTTATACACAAATGCTGATGGATTAGCTGGTAAGGCAGTAGAATTAAAAGATAGGATTCACAACAGTAAGGCAGATATAGTAGCAATTACAGAGACTAAGTTGAGTGAGGACATAAACAGTGTCACAGTTTTTCCTAAGGGTTTCAGAATACTAAGGGTTGAAAGATCTGAGAGGACTGGTGGAGGGATAGCACTGCTCATAAGTGAAAGGATTCAAGTCGAAGAAATAAACTTGGCAAAGAAAGTGAGTTCAAGGAATTTCTTGTTGCTCGCATAAATACTGGGTCAGAGAGCATTATAATAACTGTTGTATACAACCCACCAAGGAACCAAAATAGGCTTGAAGTTTATGAGGAAAGTCATATAGGTACTATTGAAGTCATAAACTCAGTTGTTAACATGGCACGGGAAAAAAAATGTAGGATTTTGATTATGGGAGACTTTAATCATAAAGAGATAGATTGGATAAATCTTGACCCACACAGTGGTGAGGACTCATTCGGGGCAAGATTCCTAGATTGCGTACAAGGGAATTTCCTACACCAACATGTAGTGGAACCAACAAGGGCCAGGGGTGGGGATGAGCCATCACTACTTGATCTAGTGTTCACAGATAATGTGTTGGATATTGAAAAAATTGAGTATGAACCACCAATTGGAAAGAGTGACCACTGTGTGTTGTTGATGGAGTATATCATTGAAGATATTCTTCCTGAGAGTAGAGGCACTGAGGACATGAGGAGGAACTATCGGAAAGGAGATTACATCAAAATGAATGAGCTTTTTGCAGTTATTGACTGGAGAACCTTATTTTACAACAAATCTGTACAAGAAATGTATGACATCTTTTGTGAGAAATATGGGAAGATAGTAGATTGCTGCATACCTGTCACCAAAGTAGGTGTAATTCATGCCAGAGAGAAATGGTTCGATAATGAGTGTAAAAGAGCTAAGGAGTGGAGAGACAAATGCTAGAAAAGGTATAGGAGGAGAAAAAACATAAATGCCTGGCAAACCTACAAAAAAGCAAGAAATGACTACCTAAGTAAAAGGAGAGAGGCAGAGAGAGACTATGAGAGGGACATCACCAGGAAGGCTAAAGAAAATCCCAAGCTTTTCCACAGCTTTATCAGAGGAAAACTGAAGGTAAAAGAACAGGTTTTAAGGCTAAAGAGAGCGGATGGAAGCATCACTGAGACAGATGAAGAGATCTGCAAAGAATTGAACAAGGCGTTTCACTCAGTATTTACAGTAGAAAATACCCCACCCCCTCAGATTGCAGTGATAGAAGCTCAAGGGCCGGTATTAGAGAACATCAACCTTACAGCCACAGAGGTATGCAGGGCGCTGATGGATTTAGATGTTCATAAAGCTACAGGTCCTGATGACATATCCCCTCATGTGCTTAAAAAATGCGCAAACACAATATCAGTGGCACTAAGTATCATATTTAAG
>JAXCGZ010021053.1:0-15000 GCA_037179515.1 Halocaridina rubra | reverse complement strand
AGTAAAAAATAGTAAAAAACATAAATTTAGATATATAACTCGCAGTATTGCATCATGTGAAATAGTGTCCGATAGCATACAATGTATTGGGGTCGCACCTACGTGAGCTAGCATATATATTAAAATTTACAGTAGTTTCATGATTTTATTGATAAAAAAACGTATTTCTTAGCCTAAGAATAACAAAACAGAAAAATAGTAAAAAACATAAATACTAACAGTATTGCAACATGTAAAATACAACCGCTATCAGCGTTTCGGACAAAGGCTTGCACCAACTTCCATTGTCTCACCTCACTCGTTCAGTCTAACTCACGTGTGCGCCGTTCACGTTGTGCTTATTAATACGTTTTGCTTGTGATTTTTTTACTCGCATATATTAACCTTTGCAATGCCTCCCAAGCATCCTTCATCTTCTAAGGCTTCTTGTAGTGAGCCTAAGCGGCAAAGGAAAATGTTAACCATAACAGATAAGGTGAAACTCTTAGATATGTTGAAAGAAGGCCTCAATGAATAACAGCCGTAAAGCTGTTATTGGCTGCGGAATAATTTCCTCTGGCGCCTACAAACTCATTACCACCTCATTCACGGTAAGTTTACCTATCATGTACATATAAATTTACGTTGCATGCTGATATTTATAAAGTAAAGGGTGGTATTTTTAACAGTACTGGGAGGGTTTATACAGTAAACGTAAAAATAATTGTAAAATACCTATGTACATGAGTATGTCATATAAATTTACTTGCATGCTGTTATTTATGAAGTAAAGGGTGGTTTGTTAACAGTACAGGGAGGGTTTGTTTGTACACTTTATACGGTGTAAACTTAAAAATAAATTAAAATATCTATGTACATATAGGCTGATCCTACTCCGCGATTTTCCTGTCTCGCGCCGGGTCCCAGAACCGAACCTTTGCGATAATTGAAGGAACACTGTATACAGGGAGACCTCATATAACGTCAGGGTTCCGTTCCTGAGGAGCAACTTAAGTTGAAAATCGACTTAAGTCGGAACTCACTTATATTCGAACCTGGCACCCTTCAAAAAAAATTTTTTTTTTTTTAAGTGGACCCTATGTTCCTAATGATTCTTAAAAAATTACTAAAACTGATCTCAATACTATTCCTAATCTTTAAGATTAACATAATGTACAGGTACTGTACAGGATACATGTACTGCACAGTATAATAAAACAACACATATACATAAAAATATCTGCACTATATTACACTTCAATACCTGTACTTTGTTACTGTATAGTACAAAACTGTAAATAGTACCTGCACAGTATACTGTACTCATGTGGTGTGCTTACTTAGGGAGGGAGAGACTTGCTTATCAGGAGAAAGCTTGCTATGTCAGCTGCTGATGAGACAGAGGCAGGCAGGTGAGTTTGGAAAGGCAAAAGAACAATCAATACATAATCTATAGAAAATAAAACTATAAGATATAAAACACACTTATAAACATAAAAAATATTACACTAGCAACTCATTTTTTATCAAGTTAATGGCTTTATTTATTTATTTTTATATATACAATTGGTTATACTGTATTGCAAAAATTATATTGAATTTAAAAAGAAAAATACAGATCTATAGTTTTTCTTTTTAACCCATTCTCCTTTATTAAATATTGGTACCACAGCTGCCAATTTCCACTCCTTGGGCACCGATCCTAATTTTATTAAATTATAGAATAGTGCAGTTAGTGAACAACTAAGCTCTGCCTTGCACTTCTTTAATACCCTAGCATAAATTTCATCAGGTCCTGAAGATTTATGAGTCTTTAATTTATCTATTTCTTTTATTACATCCTCCCTTTCAATATTTATTGTACTAAGTATATTATAAGGATAGTCTGTGTATATGTATTCTACTTCTTGAATATATTCCAAGTTTTCATTGGTAAATACAGATAAGAAATATTTATTTAAACATGTACACATCTTTTTATCATCAACTGTGAAATGACCATTAGCTACTCCAACTGGTCCAACTTTTAACCTCTAGAGGACCAGGAAGGAAGGGTAAGGGATTTTTTTTTTTTTTTTTTTTTTGTAAGCCTTTGTCGTAAACTCGAAACAACAACGTTATACGAGGACCCCCTGTATATATATATATATATATATATATATATATATATATATATATATATATATATATATATATATATATATTTCACGGGAAGCACGTGCATATTCTGAATATGCAAATGGCTACGGAAGGAGATTGAAAGAATTTTTGGATCCTTAATGTTTTCAAGTATATTACTTATCTTCGTAATATACTTGAAAACGTTAAGGAACCAAAAATTTCTTTCAATTTCCTTCTGTAGCCATATATATATATATATATATATATATATATATATATATATATATATATATATATATATATATATATATATATATATATATATATATATATATATATATATATATATATATATATATATATATATATATATACAGTAACCCCTCATTTATCGTGGGGGTTCTGTTCCGGGACCGGCCGCGATAGGTAAATTTCCGCGAAGTAGGAACACTTTAATTTTTTTTTTTTTAAGATGATTATGACACCAGGACGGGCCAAAAATGATAAAATAAAACAACCTTTATCAGGCTGTAAAGAGAAACAGAGTTGGAAAGTGTAATGACTGTCAGATGTGAAGGGATTATAAAAGAGTGTTATGAATATCCAATTCTCTGCTGGGTTTTAATACACCTCTTCATTACTTTCATGATGTCTATTCCAAAAATTCTCATTAGATCTTATTATTATTATTATTATTATTATTATTATTATTATTATTATTATTATTATTATTATTGGAAACAATAATTTTCCTTTGATGATGATTGTGGAGATTATTATTATTATTATTATTATTATTATTATTATTATTATTATTATTATTATTATTATTATTATTATTATTATTATTATTATTATTATTATTATTCCGAATTTGTAATTAAACCATTATTTTTACAATAAATAATGTAGTTTTGGTTGAATGAACAAGAGTTAATTAAAGATGTTTCTCTCTCTCTCTCTCTCTCTCTCTCTCTCTCTCTCTCTCTCTCTCTCTCTCTCTCTCTCTCTCTCTCTCTCTCTCTCTCTCCTCTCTCCAACATTCTATTCTACCCAACACCCCACACTCTCTTTGTCCCAGCCAACTAGGGAGGGGCACTGTACACAGTTATTAAAGTAAATAAACCAACAGATGTTCAAACAATGATGAGCCCTTAATAATAATAAAAATAATAATAATAATAATAATAATAATAATAATAATAATAATAACAATCTCCACAATCATCATCAAAGAAAAATTTTTGTCTCTAATAATAATAATAATAATAATAATAATAATAATAATAATAATAATAATAATAATAATAATAATAATTAATATTATAATAAGATCTAAGGATAATTATTGGAATAGACATCATGAAAGTAATGCAGACGTATATTACATTCCAGCAGAGAACTGGATATTCATTACACATCTTTTATAATCCCTTCACATCTGACAGCTCATTACACTCTCCATCTCGTTTTCTCTTTACAGCCTGATAAAAACTGATTTATTTTATAATTTTTTGGCCGTCCTGGTGTCACAGTAATATATATATATATATATATATATATATATATATATATATATATATATATATATATATATATATATATATATATATATATATATATATATATATATATATATATATATATATATATATATATATATATATATTTTTTTTTTTTTTTTTTTTTTTTTTTTTTTTAATCCACGATGCACTGAATTCACGATAGGTGAACCATGAAATAGCGAGGGATTACTATATATATATATATATATATATATATATATATATATATATATATATATATAATATATATATATATATATATATATATATATATGAATCATTTTTTTACCCCGACCGGGACTCGAACCTAGGACTTATGAATACTAAGTCAAGGCGCTACCACTACACCACAGAAGGTTAAAAGGAATCCAACCTTATATCTTATATCTGCTATACTTAGGAATGAACGCATTCTAACTGAATGCCACTATGTTCATATTACAGATTCCCCAACCTCACTCGTGGCTTCATTTTAGCATTTAATTCAATTCCCAATCTCATTCGGGCCATGAAATTATCAAATAAGCACATTACATATGTGAAAACATGAATCATTTTTTACCCCAACCGGGACTCGAACCTAGGACTTATGAATACTAAGTCAAGGCGCTACCACTACTAGGTTCGAGTCCCGGTTGGGGTAAAAAATGATTCATGTTTTCACATATGTAATGTGCTTATTTGATAATTTCATGGCCCGAATGAGATTGGGAATTGAATTAAATGCTAAAATGAAGCCACGAGTGAGGTTGGGGAATCTGTAATATGAACATAGTGGCATTCAGTTAGAATGCGTTCATTCCTAAGTATAGCAGATATAAGATATAAGGTTGGATTCCTTTTAACCTTCTGTGGTGTAGTGGTAGCGCCTTGACTTAGTATTCATAAGTCCAAGGTTCGAGTCCCGGTCGGGGTAAAAATGTTTCATGTTTTCACATATGTAATGTGCTTATTTGATAATATATATATATATATATATATATATATATATATATATATATATATATATATATATATATATATATATATATATATACAGTAATCCTTCACTGTATCGCGTTTCTTGACTCGCGATTTCACTGTACCGTGATTTTTTTTTGCAATTTTTTTTTTTTTTTTTTTTTTTGGTATATGCAAAAATATTAAAATACACCTTGTTCCTTTTATACGCAATTTTTTTATATGCGAAATTGCAATAACGCCCCCAAAAATAATAGTAAAAAATTCGGAATTCGCGAATAATGCAATTTTTTTTTTTTTTTTTTTTTTTTTTAGATTATTGCGACAACAGGATGGACCAAAAAATGATAAAATAAAACAGCCTTTATCAGGCTGTAAGGAGAAACAGATGGAGAGTGTAATGACCTGTCAGATGTGAAGGGATTATAAAAGATGTGTAAGGAATATCCAGCTCTCTGCTGGGTTTTTATATACCTCTGCATTACTCTCATGATGTCTATTCCAAAAATTCTCCTTAGATCTTATTATTATTATTATTATTATTATTATTATTATTATTATTATTATTATTATTATTATTATTATTATTATTATTATTATTTATTTTTAACAATAATTTTCCTTTGATGATGATTGTGGAGATTATTATTATTATTATTATTATTATTATTATTATTATTATTATTATTATTATTACAAATTTGTAATTAAACCAATATTTTTGCAATAAATAATGTAGTTTTGGTTGAATGAACATGAGTTAATTAAAGATTCTCTCTCTCTCTCTCTCTCTCTCTCTCTCTCTCTCTCTCTCTCTCTCTCTCTCTCTCTCTCTCTCTCTCTCTCTCTCTCTCTCTCTCTCTCTCTCTCTCTCTCTCTCTCTCGTTTCATTTCACTTACATTATATAGAATATATTTATATTAAAAGGAGAATAGTCTTACAAACAACGCATACATCAGTTACTTTACAAGCTGATGAGTCGTTTGGGGCAGCAAATGATAAATATAATAATGCACTTTTAATAAAAACGTTAATGAGTTAAAAGACCGTTAAATTAATTTCCTTTCCAAATCCTTTGTAATGTCTCTCTTAAACAGGAATTAGGTAGAAATTTTTCATCGTATTATGTGAATACAATTATTGCTTTAGTCTTAATCACGTTCATTACAGTGCTCATTTTAAAGGTAATAAACCTAAGTTTTAATTTGCTTTTTGTAAAGAAATATGAGAGAGAGAGAGAGAGAGAGAGAGAGAGAGAGAGAGAGAGAGAGAGAGAGAGAGAGAGAGAGAGAGAGAGAGAGAGAGAGAGAGAGAGTAATTGGATACATTTTATTAACAAATTTGTCATTCAGAAACCAGATACAAATTTGAAAAGGGAAGGAGGATGCAAAACACGTGTTCTGAAAATATTAAGAACATAAGAATAGGGGACACTGCAACATGCTTACTGGCACACATGAGGCAGTTCCATTTTTGAATTATATTTTCAGCATGTCTAACCTATTCTATTCTACTCTACTTATTTATTCTATTTTTCTTTTTATGATTTTTCTAATAAACACTAATCTTTTCATACCCACCCTACCTCTGTCATATGTCTATCTAATCTACATTTGAAGGTGTCTAAGGTATTGGCATTTATTATCCTACTAGGAATTCTCTACGGTATTACCAAGCCAATTTTCACCAATTTCCCTTCTGAACCTAAATTTATCAAGATTAAATCCATTACCCATTACGAGTTCTGGTTTGATCATGAATTTTTTAAACTTTATTAATATCACCTTTGTTAATCCCTTTAAACCATTTATACACCTCAATCATATCCCCCCTAACTCTGTGCCTCTCTAGAGAATGTAGATTAAGTTTTTTTTAATCTGTCATATGGTAGATTTAGGCATTGCATAATTAATTTATTTTTTCGTTTTTTAGTCTTGCTTTGGTTATTTATAATTCTTATTTTATCTTTATATACATTTTCAGATAGAGGTTCGTTCTCCTCCATTCTCCTCCTCTTCTACCATATAAGTTACTTGCTCACTGCCACCATGCATGTCCCAGTGTACTGTATAACTGTTGCCCACTTCATAATAGAGTAAAGTATAGTAATGTATATTAATTTCTAGCTGTAAAGTGAATATGAATATCTTTTGTATACTCTTAAAAATAGATACAGGGCATTCTGCTTTGGTATGTATTAATAAAATATTTTTTTTACTTATCTTATATCTTTGGCATGGTGATTACCTAATTGTGATTACCTAATTGTGTTTACGGGAAAGAGCCCAAAGCTCGTATCTTCCCGTCTCCTCATCGGTTCCATTTTTAGACTTAGTGATACTTATCATACCTGTCCTTAAAATTATGGATTGAGATAGCATTAACTACCTCCTCGCTTAGCGAATTCCAATTATCAACTACTCTTACACTGAAAAAGTATTTCCTTACATCCTGCAAACAAGTTTTCTTCCGAAGCTTCAAACTATGACCTCTAGTTCTAGAGCCAGCCATATCGAAATATCGATCCCTATCCACTCTATCATAACCATGAAGGAATTTAAAGACTGTCACCATATCCCCCCTTACTCTTCTAGCTTCGAGTGATGGCAAGTCTAATTCCCTCAGCCTCTCATCATAACCGAGATAGCGTATTTCTGGCACCAGTTTCGTGGCATGTCTTTGAACTTTTTCAAGCTTAGCTATGTGCTTTTTCAAGTGCGGATTCCAAAAGGGGGCTGCATATTCGAGTTTTGGCCTCACATAGGTTACATAAATATTTCTGAAACATTTCCTTGTCCATGTGCCTGAAGGCTACCCTTACATTTGATAAGAATGCATATGCTGCCCTTACTACGCCATTTATATGTATTTCTGGAGACAAATCTGCCAGTATGTTTACTCCTAGATCTCTCTCATTTTCTGTCTCTTGAAGTTGTACTCCAGCCACCGAGTAGTCAAGCTTGGGCCTTCTTACACTTGTACCCATTCTCATTACCTTACATTTTGAGGTATTGAATTTCATTAGCCACTTTTCTGACCACTCATGCAGATTATTTAGATCCTCCTGAAGTTCTCTACCATTGTTCTCGTTTTTTACTTTCTTCACAATCTTTGCATCATCTGCAAACATATTCATGAATGAATTTACAGACTCTGGTAGGTCATTTACATATACAAGGAACAAAAGTGGCCCTAAAACTGAACCCTGTGGAACTCCACTACTAACTCTTCTCCATTCAGACACTGTCTTACTCTAACCCTCTGTTCCCTTCCTTCTAACTAAGTTTTTATCCATTCCAAGACATTTCCACCTATTCTAGCCATTGATTGCAGCTTCCTAATAAGTCTCCCATGTGGAACAGTGTCAAACGTTTTCTGGAAGTCTAGGAATATGCAATCTGCCCAGCCCTCTCTTTCCTGTAAGATTTGGCTTACCTCATCATAAAATTCTAATAAGTTTGTTACTGTTGATCTTCCTTCTCTGAAGCCATGTTGCCTCACTGACAAAAAGTTGAAGGATTCCAAGTGAAGAGAGATATGTTTCCTTAGTAGTTTCTCCATAAGTTTGCAAACTATGCTGGTCAAGGAAACTGGTCTATAGTTCAGAGCCGTATCCCTCCTTCCCTTTTTGAAGATAGGTATCACATTTGCTTGTTTCCAGCATCTTGGAATCTCCCCCGACTCCAGTGACTCCTTAAATATGATACTTAGTGCCACTGATATTGTGTTTGCGCATTTTTTAAGCACATGGGGGGATATGTCATCAGGACCTGTAGCTTTATGAACATCTAAATCCATCAGCGCTTTGCATACCTCTGTGGCTGTAAGGTTGCTGTTCTCTAATACCGGCCCTTGAGCTTCTATCACTGCAATCTGAGGGGGTGGGGTATTTTCTACTGTAAATACTGACTGAAACTCCTTGTTCAATTCTTTGCAGATCTCTTCGTCCGTCTCAGTGATGCTTCCATCCGCTCTCTTTAGCCTTAAAACCTGTTCTTTTACCTTCAGTTTTCCTCTGATAAAGCTGTGGAAAAGCTTGGGATTTTCTTTAGCCTTCCTGGTGATGTCCCTCTCATAATCTCTCTCTGCCTCTCTCATTTTACTTAGGTAGTCATTTCTTGCTCTTTTGTAGGTTTGCCAGGCATTTATGTTTTTTCTCCTCCTATACCTTTTCCAGCATTTGTCTCTCCACTCCTTAGCTCTTTTACACCCATTATCGAACCATTTCTCTCTGGCATGAATTACACCTACTTTGGTGACAGGTATGCAGCAATCTACTATCTTCCCATATTTCTCACAAAAGATGTCATACATTTCTTGTACAGATTTGTTGTAAAATAAGGTTCTCCAGTCAATAACTGCAAAAAGCTCATTCATTTTGATGTAATCTCCTTTCGGATAGTTCCTCCTCATGTCCTCAGTGCCTCTACTCTCAGGAAGAATGTCTTCAATGATATACTCCATCAACAACACACAGTGGTCACTCTTTCCAATTGGTGGTTCATACTCAATATTTTCAATATCCAACACATTATCTGTGAACACCAGATCAAGTAGTGATGGCTCATCCCCACCCCTGGCTCTTGTTGGTTCCATTACATGTTGGTGTAGGAAATTCCCTTGTACGCAATCTAGGAATCTTGCCCCAAATGAGTCCTCACCACTGTGTGGGTCAAGATTTATCCAATCTATCTCTTTATGATTAAAGTCTCCCATAATCAAAATCCTACATTTTTTCTCCCGCGCCATGTTAACAACTGAGTTTATGACTTCAATCGTACCTATATGACTTTCCTCATAAATTTCAAGCCTATTTTGGTTCCTTGGTGGGTTGTATACAACAGTTATTATAATGCTCTCTGACCCAGTATTTATGCGAGCAACAAGAAATTCCCTGAACTCACTTTCTATAGCCAAGTTTATTTCTTCAACTTGAATCCTCTCACTTATGAGCAGTGCTATCCCTCCACCAGTCCTCTCAGATCTTTCGACCCTTAGTATTCTGAAGCCCTTAGGAAAAACTGTGACACTGTTTATGTCCTCACTCAACTTAGTCTCTGTAATTGCTACTATATCTGCCTTACTGTTGTGAATCCTATCTTTTAATTCTACTGCCTTACCAGCTAATCCATCAGCATTTGTGTATAACAATCTTAATGAGGCCCCATCCCCTGATCTTCTGTCATTATCTTCTTTATCTCCCCTTTGTCTGGAAGTATTCTGTAACGAAAATTTTTCTTCTCTTCTTCATTTCTTTCATCATTTAACCTTCTTGCCTCTTGCAACAAGTTTTTGATCTTTCCCATCTCTTCCTGTGTTCTGTATCGTCTAATGAACACTTCTTTGCATTCTTGAAGGTCTTTTAGACTTTTTTTTCTCAACAATATTTCCCTACATGTCTCCCCTCTCTCAAAGGCTACTTTTGTTGGTCTCGGCTTTCCTTCCCTCGAATATTTACCTAGTTGGTGTATGTTTACAATATCCTAAGGTTTGGAACGTATCTATGCCCTTTATCATTGTTTCCTATGGAAAATAACTCGTTTTTTCACGCGATTTTCCATTTACACGACACTTCTGAGAACCTATCTAGGCGTTATTTTGAGAACAATGTGTATTAAAAAAATAAAAATTTTCAGTATTTTCATTTTTTATTGAAAAAAACATATATCATTATCTAACTGATAAAAAAAATCATTTCCCAGCCTATGAATAATGAAACAGTAAAAAATAGTAAAAAACATAAATTTAGATATACAGTATAACTCACAGTCTTGCATCATGTGAAATATTGTCCAATAGCGTACAATGTATTGGGGTCGCAGCTACGTGAGCTAGCATATATATTTATATTTCCAGTAGTTTCATGATTTTATTGATAAAAAAAACGTATTTCTTAGCCTAAGAATAATAAAACAGTAAAAAAATAGTAAAAAACATAAATACTAACAGTATTGCACCATGTAAAATACGATACCAGTATCAGCGTATCGGAAAACGAAAAGGGTCAAACCTACATAAGATAGTACATATTGAAATTTTCATTATTTTATTGATAAAACAAGTATTTCCTAGCCTAAGAGTAATAAAACATTAAAAAATAGTAAAAAACATAAATTTAGATATATAACACAGTATTAAATAGTAAAAAACATAAATTTAGATATACAGTATAACTCACAGTATTGCATCATGTGAAATAGTGTCCGATAGCGTACAAATGTATTGGGGTCGCACCTACGTGAGCTAGCATATATATTAAAATTTACAGTAGTTTCATGATTTTATTGATAAAAAAACATTTCTTAGCCTAAGACTAATAAAACAGTAAAAAATAGTAAAAAACATAAATCCTAACAGTATTGCAACATGTAAAATACGATATCGCTATCAGCGTTTCGGACAAAGGCTTGCACCATCTTCCATTGTCTCACCTCACTCGTTCAGTCTAACTCACGTGTGCGCCGTTCACGTTGTGCTTATTAATACGTTTTGCTTGTAATTTTTTTACTCGCATATATTAACCTTTGCAATGCCTCCCAAGCATCCTTCATCTTCTAAGGCTTCTTGTAGTGAGCCTAAGCGGCAAAGGAAAATGTTAACCATAACAGATAAGGTGAAACTCTTAGATATGTTGAAAGAAGGAAAAAGGTTTACCGATGTCGGCTGCTATTTTGGCCTCAATGAATAACAGCCGTAAAGCTGTTATTGGCTGCGGAATAATTTCCTCTGGCGTATACAAACTCATTACCACCTCATTCACGGTAAGTTTACCTATCACGTACATGTAAATTTACGTTGCATGCTGTTATTTATAATGTAAGGGATGGTTTTTTAACAGTGCAGGGAGGGTTTATACTACGCTTGCATGCTGTTATTTATGAAGTAAAGGGTGGTTTGTTAACAGTACAGGAAGGGTTTATACAGTTTATACGGTGTAAACGTAAAAATAAATTAAAATATCTATGTACATATAGGCTGATCCTACTCCACGATTTTCCTGTCTCGCGCCGGGTCCCGGAACCGAACCTTCGCGATAATTGAAGGAACACTGTGTATATATATATATATACTGAATATATATATATATATATATATATATATATATATATATATATATATATATATATATATATATATATATATATATATATATATATATATATATTCAAATAAGCACATTAACATATCTGAAAACATGAATCATATGTTGCCCTTGGCCGAGACTAGAATCTAAGACACATAATTAGTGTGCCATGTAAATGTACTAGGAGTGCATGGAATATGATAGAATTGTGAAGAGGGTCTATATGTAGGGTTTACCATGTACATGAACTGGAGGTAAGGCAAGAAGTAAATGGAAGGATATGGTGAGTGCTGCCCTGGCCAAGAGAGGCATTGATAGATAGGAGGCTGATAGACTTGCAAGAGACAGAATGAATCTAAGAGATATGCAATCTACTATGATAGATTTTATTTAGTGAAATGAAAGCTTTATGATTAGGCCAGGTTATACCAGGAAAACTTGAGACTGGTTTTGGAAGCAAGCATTGACAATGGCATGATCTGATTTGCCACTTATGTGTCTGTGAACAAATGTTAAGTATTGGAGAGATGAAAGCTAGTTTAACTTTTTGTTACACAATAGGTTTTTTCCATAGGTTGTGACCGTTCTACCAACCATGGTAGAAAAAATGGTAGTTTGTTTAAATGAAATGTACTGTCTAATCACAAATAAGAGCAAGAGGGTATTTGCAATCGTTATATCATTACATTGTCTGTAAATTAGAGTAAAGTGATAAGAGACTTTGGATGAGCAGCCATAGAAACACAGATAGGTTAAAACTAAGTATATTGGGCTTGCCAAGTAGCATTGCCTGTGATATTGAAACCATAAAGACATTACAGGTTCTAACTTATTTTTGTCAGGAATGTGTTAAGAACTGGCACAGATATTGCCAAGAGGAGTTGAGCATATCTTGCAGTCCCACATTTTCTCTCTACGATACTCTGGGAGATGCTGTTCAAAGTCGAACATGGCAGCTTGCTGGTCTTCCAGTTGATGTATTTTCTGTTGACAATGCTATTATTGTGGCACATTCACGTCGATTCCCTCTCATGATTGATCCTCATGGTACGTATTTTTTTTTATGTATTCTATGTTTGCTTGTAATCATTATTTTTTTTTTTTTACTTTTTTCAAAGAAGATTTGGTAATATATCTCCCGCTTAGTGTACGCTAATGAGGGTTCTAGAATGCTCATGGATGTTCGGGCAGGGAGGATATTAGCTTGACAGATATGTTGATTGAATGTTTGGTTGGGAACCATGGCTGTTATTTACTGGACACTGGAAAAAGTTTTCTAGAATTATACATATACGTCACTTGTGTTTCTCTTCCATTGTGTACATTTTCATCAGCTGCATTAATGAGTTAATAAATCCTTGTTTCAACTACCAATGGTTTTAAATTTATGAACACCGTATGTTGGTCTTTAGCTCCATAGATACAGTAGAGGTTCTCAGATACACTTTTGATCTGTATCTTATAATTTCAGGACAAGCAAATAAATGGATTATGAATATGGAAAAGGAGGATGGGCTCTTAGTGACAAAACAGACAGATCCATCTTTTGTTCAGACTGTGGAGACTGCACTTCAGAAGGGATTGCCTTTGCTTATCGAGGGGATTGGTGAAGATATTGACCCTATTCTTGGTAATTTTTTTTCTCTCTCTCTTGGTACTCATTACAGTGCCTCAAGTGCTGTTGCAGTGTATTATTAGATAGAAATGATATATACATGTTTAAGTTACTAATGCTAGGTTATTGCTGAATATTAAGTGTCAGTTACTCAGTCATTCTAACTTTTGAAAATAAAACTTCTCATGCATTTCATAATTGCTACTCGTACTCTTGCTTGTTTAGATCCAGTTTTATTAAGGCAGACATTCAGGCAACAAGGAGTTGATCATGTTCGACTCGGAGAACATCTGGTTGAGTTTCACACAAACTTTCGGCTGTACCTCACGACAAGACTAAGAAATCCTCATTATCTTCCCCAAGTTACTGTTAAGGTAACTCTTGTTACGATTAATGTTTTTCGCTACTACTAAGTATGATGAATAAGAGATTAAAATTTTATTTCATTGTTAAAGACTATCTTATTTTACTTTTTTTTTTACTTTTAGAGTTGACTCTTGAATACTCTATATCGTATGGTTGTCCTGAGAATTCTCTATCTTTCATTGCCCTTAAAGGGATGATTAGA
Source organism: Halocaridina rubra (assembly GCA_037179515.1). Taxonomy (NCBI): domain Eukaryota; kingdom Metazoa; phylum Arthropoda; class Malacostraca; order Decapoda; family Atyidae; genus Halocaridina; species Halocaridina rubra. Next base: position 1,107 of record JAXCGZ010021053.1, on the reverse strand, counting down.
GGAACGGTGTTTATAACTATACCTAATTCATAGTAAATAGTGTATGGAACCTTCATGGTTATGAATTACTCACCAGAATATGGTCTTTATAGTCAGATATCAGTGACAATATAAATGTCACTGATAAGGATATATTTTATCACATTACAACTCGGACTGAATTTTCATATTAGTTTTAATTTCTTAATCATATATACTTCTTTTGACTTACAACCACTTTTATTGACTGCTGCGTGGCAGCTCTTTCTCTCCAAGGAGCTAAGGGGAATGATTGAGGTGAATTAGTTTTGGTGAATGTGTGTGCTTTGATTCGGCGCTCCCCCTTTAAAAGGGGGATATTGGTCATTGTATATGATTGAATGAATGAACCCATTATATCTTCATTCAGTCCATCTCTTTTGTCATTATCTTTATATCAACTTCTAACCATTTTAGTGTAAATTATTATATTCATTTCAAAGGGGCCAAAGATCTTGAAAGATGAGTAACCCCAGAACTCTGTGTAAAGGTAATACGCCCCATAAACTGCTAAGTTAGATTAGGTTAAGTTTGGTTGGGTTGAGTTGGCTTAGGTTTAAGTCTTCTACATAGGGAGATAATACTTAGTGGTCCATTGTTTCCAAAATGATAAGTAAAGATTGCATATTGCAACAGTGTTACCTATTTAAAGCTTTGTCAAAATACTGTAGTTAAACACTCGCTTTAGTGGAAGAGTGTCATAAAATTTTTTAAGCTTTCTTATCCAACTGCTTCACAGGTGGTTCTTGTGAATTTCCTCATTACCCAGCTTGGTCTAGAAAACCAGCTTTTGGGTCTGGTTGTCGCTCATGAGAGACCACAGCTGGAAGAGAGGAAGAATCGTCTCTTGGTTGAGTCTGCACGTAATCGCCGAGCCCTTCAGCAGACCCAAGAAAAGATTCTTGAAGTCCTCTCAACAGCTGGTCAAAATCTTCTGGAAGATGAGAAAGCTATTGATATCATGTCTTCTAGTAGGGTATGATCAAAATTTTTAGTTCAACTTCGAATAAATATTATTATTAAAATTAATGACATTATAAGTAAATCAATTTTAAAGTTATTAGCCCTTTAAACTTAAAATGCATACGA
>JAXCGZ010021052.1:60000-88842 GCA_037179515.1 Halocaridina rubra | reverse complement strand
AAATTCCCAGCTCAAATCTGTGTCCACCCCCTAATGGGAACTAAGTGACACAATACGTACATAAAAGATATCAATTTACGGATAACAGGATTACAGTCACCAACTGTTTATGTATGCAAAATTGTAAGATCAATCCCTGAATAGGCATCTGATGTCATATCTGTGTGCTTAATCTGAGATTGAAGCAAAGGGTACTGAGGATGAATGCAGGAACTCAAACCTAATAATCCTTAAAATCAGATTAAGTTTGGTTAGGTGAGGTAAGGTTAACCTAACCGAATTATTTTGAATGTAGGTGCTTCATTTGAGACAGAGATATCAAAGGTGCCTATTCTGGCACTGATCCGAAATTTTTTAATATACACTCATGTAAGTCTATCATTTATGTACTTATGAATACAGTAAAGGTCTAGATATTAAGCAACGAAATAAAGAGTAAAGAGTACCGTGTCAACGCGTGCAATTGTTAGTTAAGTTATACAGTTAACATGTCCCACCAAGTCCTAAAGTTGCCCAACCTTATACTTGCAAAACCACCACCGTAAACTTACTTTGCAGATTTGTAGAAGAAATACAAGTCCCCTTTGCCATGCAGAAATGAAATTAAAAAAAGGCAATAAATAAATTCTACCATTAATTATTCAAAAGCACATTTCCTAGATTGCATCACTCCACCGTCCGGAACTTCCTCTTAATGTGTGTTGTTTTTCTTTCTTCTTCTTCTCTTCTTGTGCTAGAATTTGAATTAAACATTTTTCTTTTTCTACATTACTAATAAATTGTTTATTATTATTATTATTATTATTATTATTATTATTATTATTATTATTATTATTATTATTATTAGTAGTAGTAGTAGTAGTAGTAGTATTTACTTCAGTATATTATGGACAATACAATTTACGTCTTTGCTGCAATTTATCAAAGAGATAATATTAGCCCATTAAACTCTCTTCTGATAGTTACAATATCTTATCTCATAACATGTATTACTTAAGGGTACGTTTCCTAAAATATGACGCATAACAACAAAGTCAACGAAAGCTATGCATAATAATGTTTAAAAAAATGTAATGGTTGAGACAATCCACTAGACAATAGGTAGACGTGTATATTCATTGGATATCCACGACATAAAAAGAACTGGAAAAATGCCATTGAAAAAAGGAGGTTTGGTTGGTGTCGGTTTTACGTCACGAACTCCCTTTTCTACTAAGGGCTAGGACGGTTGCCTTTTTGCGAAGGACTTGTTTTGGCAGATGTAATTGTTACCCTGAGTGTATGCCCTTACTAACCTCAGTCCGTGACGGGGCGCGAACCCTCGACGTAAAATCACTATAATAAAACTGAAAATGACAGACAAAATATATGAAGGCAGATAGAGATGGAAGGAGACCTGAGGCAGGATATAGGCCAAAGCGCAAGAATTGCTAGGCCATCTCTTGAGAGAGAGAGGAGAGAGAGAGAGAGAGGTTAATCATTGCGTAACATTTCTACAATGCACAGTCTCCAGCGATAATCGTAATGGTTCTCTTGTAGCACTTTAATAGGATATTAATATTGAACTTGTATGATAAAAACTATAATATAGACTATATCCTATTAGTTAATTAGGCAAAACATGCAAAAATAGCTAAGGTAATACTATGAGTAAACTTAAGATACTTCCAATGAACATTGGAGAGGCTTATTAATTTGGCAAAAATGAATTTGTATGAAATAAATAATATTTATCCCAAATCCTATTTGATAATAAAAAATTCCATGGACACAAATATAAACCAGGACAACACTTTTCTTACTTATTTTATAGAGAAACCTCATTGGAATGTACCCAATGCCCCCCCCCCACGGTTTCCTTGGGTAGAATTTTGTCAACCAGCTGGGAGCGCCTTTCGTCAGCCGACGGTTGTTGTGTATTCGAAGAGACTAACAGAAAATTAGTTCAATTATGTCTTTAAAAGTGTTGGTGGGTTGTAAACGAGTCATCGACTATGCTGTTAAGGTATGTTAATGATGAAAATTACAGTTGTCCTGTTGGGAAATTTCACAGTTTCGCTAAAAGGTAAAGATCATTTAAGCTCGTCGATTTCTATCCTACCGATTTTTATAAGGCCCAACCTAGACCTTCCAAGATTTTACCCAAAGCCTCTTGGGGAATATACACGTAGAAATATATGGGAGCTGTTTAGAGCCTATAATTATATATAGTCTTGCTCATTATTCTTAACACAATCATTTCAAATCCCTACCCCCGTTACCCTGACCCCAATGTGGTAACCTGGTGATTAGGGTGTCTAATTCCATATGCCTTAACATAGCAAAAGTACTTCCAAATTCATTCCATCAGTAGGTCAGAAGGTCTTTTTGGTAAATGATTATTTTCACGCCACTACTGAGTTGATGTATCATCAAAGAAATATCTTAAGCCACTGAAATACAATAAATTACATACTCGTTTCGAAAATAAGTTTAAATTAACCTAGCCAATTCAGTTCTAAATTATAATAAATTTATTGAGGATTTTTGACTAACAGGGTGTGCAAGAGTAAACATTTACCATATTTTCCATGTAGGGTTTACTACGACTTTGGTCAATGCAGAAGAATTTCCAAGTCATACGTATTAAGTTAAAAAACTAATAAGACTATTTTTATCCTTTGTCCCATAAATTGACCTTCACTAACAACCCCTAATTCCTCAGCCACTCATACTGATACAGACAAAGTCAAACAAACTTGGCAAATATATTTTTTAACAGATATACTTCACACCTAGTAAAATGTATACATAAGTACATAATCTTAGCATTCTATATTTATTCCAAATAATTATAAATATTATAGAGTATTTACAGAGAGCTAATTTGCATTTTTCTTATTAGATCAGAGTGCGTCCAGACAAGCTGGGAGTGGTGACAGATGGTGTAAAGCATTCCATGAACCCGTTTGATGAGATTGCCATTGAGGAAGCAGTAAGGTTGAAGGAGAAAAAGATTGCAAAGGAAGTAATAGCAGTTTCGTGTGGACCAACGCAGGCCCAGGTTTGTGAATAAATAAACCGCAAAATCCATTTTGAGCAAAATAATTTCAGTGGTTACTCTGTAACAATATACACCTTATGTTTAATGTCTATTTTTTTTTTTAACCATGTACGCACATCATTGAGGTATAGTGCCAGAGTTCATATCTACAATTTTTTATTTTAAGATTATAACATTACAAAGAAATAGTTATATATATATATATATATATATATATATATATATATATATATATATATATATATATATATATATATATATATATATATATATATATAGTAGAATATGTCAGAATATAAATTACAGTTTTCAGCTAATACCTTGAGGGATTGATGCTCGCTATCAAATAGCTATAAATACGTAGGATATTGCCATTCATATAATGCCTTGGATTGTAAGTATACTACGAACTCGCAATAATAATGGTGACCTGTAAAATTTTCTTAGTTTACAGAAATGACAAAGCAGGACTTAATGAGTGGATTTGGTGTCATCTGCCACCTCCATGAATAATACTATTAAAAGTTACTGAGAGGTGCTGATAGAACAAAATTGGTTTGAAGTGGTATAAAAAGTGATACCTAAAACTTGTTTGAAGGCAAGAAAGCGAATGCTCATCGACTTAGTGAACTGTTTACTTACCTTAAATGATGTAAAGATGTTGCCAAGATGGGAAATACTAAGCTTTTACTCCAAAAAGGCTACTTGTATATATTATACTAGCATTGCTGTTGTTTGGAGTCAAGTTCCATATTTTGGAGAAGAGGTCTAAGATGTCTTGGAGCATATATTTGTATTTCCCTTCCAGCCATACTATTTTGTACTGGAGACTAAATTCAGAGTTCCATTATGCTGGACACACCCATTGAGATCTGAATAATCAAGTCCTTGGCTGTTTTCTTTTGCCATTTGCAATAAGTACAACAACAGTAAACTGTAATCAGTATATTTTCACTTAAGGATTGTAATTTGACGGAAATGAAAGGAATTCACATTACTTTTATTTTAAATGTATAATCATAAACTACGTTTTCCATAGGCATGGATCATTAACTACAAATTTTCCATAAGCATGGATCATTAACTACAAGTTATCCATAAGAATGGATACTTGTTCAAAATTTCCTTTAAAAAGTTTGAAATGTTATAAAAGTAGTTAAATATATTCTTTGTTAGCTTTTCAAGCTGGCATATCTATTTCCCTAAACTTGTCTTTCTTAGACTTATGAGACGGTCATAGACATCTCTATATATGTGCTTTTCCATTTATTTCCTTATTGATATCTTTCCTTGTATGTTGTTTTCAAACGACCAGCAAAGAGACTACAATCTGTACCTATTTACTTATTGATGAGGTTTATTATAAATAATGAACAAACTCATACCTATGACTTAGGTGCTGTATTTTCAATTTTGTATTCTCTGCTGTGTATGTATTTCTCCTTTTTAGAAGTCAGGATTCCTCTTAAACAAAAGCTTACTCAAATCATTCCTATATCTACTTCTTGGTATACCTAAGGTTCAGATAATTTGTTAATTTGCCCTATAATCTTCTCCATCTTTAACTATACCTGTGTTTTCAGACACTCACATCAGCTAAATGTTCTCATTCTCGTCTCACTAACTTGTCTTGCTTGTGTACATATTATACGATCATATTTTGTAAGAATCAATTATTCATGTGCTAACGAAGGCTAACATTTACTGTTAATACTGTTGGAGCAGTTGTCCCTTTTTGTATACCTCAAAATGAACCTTGCTTTCCAATCTTTCTTTTGCTTTGTCTTTTAGTGTGCTTCATTTTTATTCATAGAATACCACCACTTTCTTTGACCTCAGGCAACTTCTAAGTGGCTATATCCTCTACTTGTCTGCCTGGAGCCTACTTTCTCTTATTTCCTGCTAGTCTCTCTACCTACCCTTCATACAAAGCTAAACAACTTGTTTTGTCTAACTACCAGTATATATGTTTCACTGCCCTCCTTAAAGCTTGTTCTGCCATTACAGTCTTCAAATTCAAACGTATGCAAATGATTCTACATCAGTCATACCTCCAGCATGTTATAAGCCTATTCATAGTCTACAGACGCCACATTCTGACCAGATATCTTCTCCCAACACTTCTTACGTTTTTTATTCACAATATCTTCCTTTCTAGACTTTCCTGTTATCTTTACAATCAGTCTTGCTCTTAATTGGTTACATTTTCACATACATCTTAATTTATTACCAAATAACCTCCCTACGCCAGGAACAATTCAGCTTGTGACCCTTCCTGTGCCATACCTGAATACGAAAGTTCTTATTGATCTCCAATATTTTTATCCATGCTTTTTTCTTAATCAACCTTCCAGTGTATCCATTTTGCTCACCCGTTTGCAATGAAAACTTCCTCTTCCCAGTTACATCACTGCCTTTATTCCTTTCTCAGTACAACAATACTAAATTTATTTCCTCCATTTCCATAACTTATAATATTACAGTCATTTTATCTCATTAGCAGAGAAAATGGAAGATTGATGAAGGGATTGCGTGCCTTTTTAGATGAATCTTGTGACATATAGGACAATCTTTATAATCATATAAGGTAAAATGTTAGACAATTTATAATATTGGTAATAAGTAGTACATTAATATTCCTCGTTTCCTCAGGAAACTATTAGAACAGCATTAGCCATGGGTGCCGACAGGGGCATTCATGTAGAAATCCCAGCCAAAGAGATGGAGAAGTTGGAGCCTCTTCATGTATCCAAAATCCTAGCCAAATTAGTAGAGAAGGAAGGTGCACAGCTCTTAGTAGTGGGTAAACAGGCCATTGATGATGATTCAAATGCCACTGCTCAGATGACGGCTGCACTTCTAGACTGGCCACAGGCTACTTTTGCCTCGAAGGTAATTGTTTTTATTGCAAATGGTTGTTTGTGTTGCTGCTATTTATGACAAAGAAAAACTATGAATACTAGGATAATATTACAGTACACTAATATCGATGTAGTAATTCTTTTACATAGGTTCTATACGGACAACTCTTTGTCTTGTTCCCATGTGCAGTTTTTATTTTCATTTATTTACATAATACTTATCACCATAATATTTCTTAATTTTTTCTCAGGATCGAATCATTTAGCAACTTGATCTTGAAGACATTGCTGTAATAGTTATTCCATTGTCAGCAATACTGAAACTTTAATTAGTTAATTACAGTATGTCCCTTTGCTACTTCATTGAATTGCCAGATTGAACACAAAGATGGAGAATTGACAGTTGTACGTGAAATTGATGGAGGTTTGGAAACTATCAAAGTTAAGGTACCAGCAGTTGTATCGGCCGATTTACGGCTCAATGAACCAAGATACGCCACACTTCCAAACATTATGGTGAGATATATGATACTTTTCATTTAATGTCGTTATTGATCTGAAATATTATTACCTTATTGGATCAAATAACCTTCCAATTTTATTACTGCACCTGTGATAGTGTATATTAAGAGTTTAATCATTGTTTTTTGTTCCAGCAGTTGCTTTGTGATGAGATTTTTTTTTTTAAGTGAATATTGACAGCTATCCTGTATAATACAACTGAAAATTGCTGCCCAAGCATTCAAGCTTGTTGTAATACCATTTACTGAATCTTGCAGAAAGCCAAAAAGAAGAAAATTGACAAGATGAAGCCTGCTGATCTGGGAGTTGATACAACGCCTCACTTTGATGTATTGAATGTTTCTGACCCGCCAGCCCGAGATGCGGGTATAAAAGTGGAAGATGTAGATACGCTAATTACAAAGCTCAAAGAAACTGGTCGTATTTAGAGAGCTAGCTATACATTGCCATGGTAAGAATTAAAGTAATTATCTGTACGTAAATACATAACGAGGCAAAGCTTTGGCAACTACCTTTTTTTTTCTTAACTGTAAATATGTTTCTTGCTTTTTCTGACAATATGGCTTTTGTTGGTAAGCACAGTACATAATTACTGCTCAAGTGCTCCTTGATCTATGAAGCAATAATCATTCACAATTTTCTTTTATTTTAAGTAGATATCATAATAACAATAATTTTTGGAACTGCAGTAGTGCAATGTTTAGAGCATTTAGCTCAGGAAATGACATACCCATGCCTGAGGCCACTGCAAGTAATTTAAAAGGGCATCCAGCCTTAATTCCCCAGCTTCAACCTGTTTGTGTCCATTCCCAATCAATTGAGGATTAACAGTGGCACACAATGACAAAAAAAAAATTTCAAATATTTTAATGTTTAAAATAAATTTATTCATAAAAATGTTAGCAAGTATTAGTTACCAAAACCATACTCTGTACAGTGGTGTGTTATATTGGTTTTCTCTTCCAAATTACAGATAGCCGAGGTCCTTAAAGGGGGGAGGGAGATGTGACAGTTGACAATGCAATCTTAAAATTAAGGTTTTAATTAATATCTGTGGTTTAGTATTTTCTGATATATATGAATTGCTTATAGTCTCTATAATGTATATAATTATAAATCTTAATTTAGATACTATTTGAACTTTCATTGTCCTTTTCATAACTGAACATATAAAGTCCTTTTCATAACTGTACACTGGAATGTGTTATTTTTCGAAAAACAATCTTAAATTATATCATGGGTAATATAACACATATGGTATAATTAGAATGAACGATGTAAGCGTAAGGGTAACCTCAGTACCACTTGTAATACAGTTATGCCAAATAGTCCAGAAAGTGTCACTGCATACTAATATCACCAATAATACCGACATATAAATGCCCTGAGATTTGTATAATAGTGTACCAACACCATATATATACAATATATACCACTAAGAGTTAATAAAAAATAAGAATTTTATATATCAATGTAGAATATACTATATAATTTAAAAAAATTATGCATTGAGGTTATATAAATGAATTACTGAAATGTTTATTCTTCTTTACCTACAACTGCTAGCTGTTACCCAAATTTTTTCTCAGGTGTTGAAGTTTTTGTTGCATAGTTTTACGAAGTTCATCTCTTTCATTCCTCGGCAGGAAAGTGCTATCTACAGCACACAGACACAGCTCACAAAGGTCGTCATGCGTTAGCTTAAATGTCTGGAAAAATATACTTTAATGATGACATGAATTTTGCTATGATAAATACCTGCTTGGAATACAGTACAGTATTGTCAAATACTTTTAGTTCTTTCACCTTACAGAATATCTGCATTCCACAAAGCCTCAAGTAAACAACAATATATATTATGCATGTGATTAGGTACATGCGTCACTATCAAAATTGAGGGTCTGCATAGAGATAATCACTTCAAGTTGAAATTCGCATCTAGAAATCAAGTGGAAACACCCATACTAATGCATAAAAGTGAAAGTATAAAACTGCAGATATGAAAGTGCTACAAGATATCCCATATTAAAAGAATTATGTACAAGTGATTGAAGCTTTTATGTCACTTTTAAAAATGAGTTCGAATTATAGTAACAGATACTATTTTATATATATTAACAAAGTAATTCAGTACTAAAATTTTGCATAACAAATCATCTGCACAATAGCTAAAGAAGTTCAGACCAAAGAATTCTCACCTCAGCACACATTTGGAATTCCTCACTCAAGGAAGTATTAAATACTCCCTTGTCATCAGTCTGTAAAATGTAAAAATGAAACGGCTGACATTAATATTCTCAGAATACGACTACATTTGCACTTAAAAATATAAATCTATATACAGGAGGTAAATACCAAGATGGGCCAAAAAATAAAATAAAATAAAACAGCCCCCACCGAGGCTGGGCACGAAGAATACATTAAGTAAAAAGTAACAGAGATGGAGAGTGTAATGACTTGTCAGATGTGAGGGGATAATAAGAGGTGTGTAATGAATATCCGAGAATATTCAGTGTTGATGTAGGCATAACAAATAACCATAACTGAAGGAAAACTTAACATCGAACTGTCCTGGACAGTCCTATTCAAGTTTAAAAATCCTTCAGCTGTAGTATCGCAATGGGCGGCTGGTGCCATGGGCCAACCTACTACTGGTTTACAAGGTTCTTGGCCTATGGCATTTTATGGTTACTATGCATCTCCCATAAATTATTGAGAGATCCATGTTTCGACCTACGTGGTTTACGTCGTAAATATGAACTTCGTGCGGGAACAGTTGATTATGTTGTGGTAAACTACATCGTCACGAGGCATTATCTGAGAAAGACACATTGTTCAACTTAGGTCCTGCTTGTATGCCATCTTGTTATTGTTCTTATTCACTTGTTTGTTTTGCTTTTTTTTCATAATTTTAGGCTTGTATTATGTCTCCCAAACTTAAAGCAGAATCTTCTGATGGCAGTACTTTTAAGGAAAGCCAACACCATGGAAATGAAATTAGAGATAGTGAGACGCTAAGAAAAGGGGGAAACAGTTAACAAACATTGACTGGTTACTAGAGTTAAGCCGTTCGACCATAGCGACAATTAGCAAAGATAAAGATCGCATCCTTAAACATGTGAAAGGTTCAGCTCCTCTGAAGTCCAGCAGCGTAGTGGCCTAATGATGGAGATGGAAAGGATAGTGCTTTGACTGGATGACCAGCATTGATGATGTATTTCTCCCATGCAATGCTCCTTCCAGAGTGCAAGCCAACCATATTTTTTGTTAGATTCACTTTTTATTTTATATTTATGCCCTCCATTCGTTTGTTTTAATCCTAGTTATGATTTCATATGTACAGAATTGTTGTGTTTTTATGTCTTAGATTGTGAACTTTATTGCGGCATTAGCATAGGTGGGTGACATAGGTGCTTTTTAGGTGTGTTCCGACTTATGGGGAAAATTAGCTTGCAACGTGTCGCGAGGAACGGAACTGCATCGTAGGTCGAGGAAACACTGTATTTACAGAGACATTAGCTTTTATGACTGTATTTACAGTATGTTATGAATCTATTTAATGAAGAAACTCCTTTCAAGATGAGTAGATAAAAATACTTATAAGCGCTAAGGTATTTTGTTGTTCTCATTTCTTTCTGTAGCCCCCCCTTTATATAAACTACATCTGTAATCTCTACATTACAGAGACATCAATACAGAAATGATGTAATTAACAATGTAATCACAAAGTAGTCTAAAATTTTAATAAATGAAAAGATTACTTTTATATAGTTAGTTAACTTGTGCCCGCATCATTTTCATTTTACCGATTCCCTCCCAAATAAGTTCTCTCTCTTCACAAAGTAGTCTAAAATTTTAATTAATAAAAACCGATTACTTTTATATACAGTTAGTTTACTTGTGCCTTGCATCATTTTCATCCCAAAAAAGCTCTCTCTCTTTCTTTATATATATATATATATATATATATATATATATATATATATATATATATATATATATATATATATATATATATATATATATATATATATATATATATATATATATATATATATATATATATATATATATATATATACAGAAGCTCACTCAGTTACGAACATTCACAGATAGGAACAAAAACCTACCCATATCTACCCATGTATTAATGTGTGTTACTGTACTGTATTATACATTCTTATTACTATATTAAAAGTCATTAATATTTTATACTTATGTTTTATGTAGTAATTAAATTGTCTTTATTCTTTATCTAAGGACTGCAAAGTACTGAATATGTATTTACTGTGCAGTACATTTTTTCTTTTGCCTAAACACAACTTACGAACAGACTTCTGGAACCTGACTCGTTCGTAAAGGGAGTATATATATATGTATATATATATATATATATATATATATATATAGTGTATCCCCGGTATATTCGCGTTTCTATGGTATCGCGTATCTCACTGTATCACCTATATTTATATATATATATATATATATATATATATATACAGTGTTCCCCAGGTTATTCGCGTTTCTTGGTTCGCGTTCTCACTGCATCTCGGTTTTATTTGGGAGGGGCTTTTTTTATATTTTATTTATTTTTTTATACTGTTATATATTATGATTATTGTGACACCAGGATGGGCCAAAAAATGATAAAATAAAGCCAGACTTTATCAGGTTGTAAAGAGAAACAGAGATGGAGAGTGTAATGACCTGTCAGATGTGAAGGGATTATAAGAGATGTGTAATGAATATCCAGCTCTCTGCTGGGTTTTAATATACCTCTGCATTACTTTCATGATGTCTATTCCAATAATTCTGCTTAGACCTTATCATTATTATTATTATTATTATTATTATTATCATTGGCAACAATAAGTTTCCTTTGATGATGATTGTGGAGATTATTATCATCATCATCATTGTTATTATTATTAAGGGCTCATCATTGTTTGTACATCTGTTGGTTTATTTACTTTTAATAACTGTGTAAAGTGCCCCTCCCTAGTTGGCTGGGACAAAGAGAGTGTGGGGGGTTGGGTAGAATAGAATGTTGGAGAGGGAGAGAGAGAGAGAATCTTTAAGTAACACTTGTTCATTCAACCAAAACTACATTATTTATAGTAAAAATAATGGTTTAATTACGAATTCGTAGTAATAATGATGATGATGATAATAATAATAATAATAATAATAATAATAATAATAATATCTCCCCAATCATCATCAAAGGAAAACTATTGTTGCCAATAATAATAATAATAATAATAATAAGATCTAAGGAGAAGTTTTAGAATAGACATCACGAAGGTAATGCAGAGGTATAGTAAACCCAGCAGAGAGCTGGATATTCATTACACATCTTTTATAATCCCTTCACATCTGACAGGTCATTACACTCTCCATCTCTGATTCTCTTTACAGCCTGATAAAGGCAGTTTTATTTTATAATTTTTGGCATGTCCTGGTGTCATAATCATCTAAAAAAAAAATATATATATATATATATATATATATATATATATATATATATATATATATATATATATATATATATATATATATATATATATATATATATATATATATATTAAGGCCGATCCTACTTCGCGATTTTCCTGGTTCGCGCCGGGTCCCGGAACCGAACTACCGCGATAAGGGAGGGAACACTGTATATACACACACAATTTAATGTCTGCAACACTATAAGCAACTTAAAATTTAATAGTGGTAATGACGAAATTTACAATTTTCTTAATGGGGATGTCTAAACATCTATGCTATGTGACGATTATGTATAAAGAAGTATTACACTGGTAGCATCTTCAAAATATTTCTCACTGACTATTGGATATAAACTATACGTACTGAGCAATTAGCAAAATCATATAAGAATCTTACACATATAATCACTGGGTGACCCTCCTTCCACCAGTGTTGAAAGTGATGATCTGATATACTTTTGACAGTACCTGACTTGATGTTGGATGAAATACAAATTTCTGCAATAAAAGGAACTACAATAAATTATTACAAAATGAAAGAAATCACAGACTGTATGAAGCCATTAACCCTGTTAAGATGCTCATTTCAAAATTAGACCAGTATTCACACCACTATAAGAAATGCCATTAAACTTCAAAATACAAATGAATTCAGTATTCAGAGTTATAATGTTTATCAGTGCATTTAAGCTTAAGAGTTGATGAGTTTCACTGAGAATGGAAGGCAAAGAAATGAATTCAGCAAGAACTTCTTACTATGTATTTCAGTTATTATTGCAGTACATAACATCTATATGTATCGTAACTGCATCAATGTTCAACAATTAACAGAATGAACAACTATTTATTTCTGCTAATGTGGCAGAGTACAAATCTTACCTATGGGAATGCTGAAATTCTTAACCAAGTTGACCATTTCATGGGTACCTCCACATTTGTGATGAATATAAGACCCGTGTCCAACCCGACTCACTAAACCACTTTTTAATACATGCAGCGTTTCCTTTTCATTAAGTACCTAAAACATGAAAGTATGTAGGAGACAGTTAACAAACCATTGTCATAAATTAGTTAATTCGATATTCTGTGAGATATTCATTGTTGTTGACTTCTTTTAGAAACATGAAAAATCTCATCTTATAAATTCCAGTCATATTCACAACTTTTGGATAATGCCAAAGAGGTAAAGCTTATGTTATCTTGCAAATATACCCTATACTGCACAATCTCACCTCTGCTACATGGACAGCTAATTTCAATCCATCTTTTCTTGCTGCTTCTAAGACTGGAATGTAATCACAAAGATCACCTACATTAGGGTTTCCACTAATATCAAGGCCACATATGAGGTTTTTATACTTTTCCTAAAGAAAAAAAGAAAGAAATGACGTAAATAATAATCCCATTAAGGAACTCACACAAGCTGACAATGCGAGCAAGAAAATTACAAGATAAATATACGAGTAGCAAACAAGTAAGGTATTACCTGTGACATATATTGCTTTGTTACTCTTAATGTGTCCCAGGCATCATCTACCCCTCTTGCTCGGTCAACAGAAAGCAACAATCGTATAGTGATGTTGGCTTTCATCTCTTCACTGGAAAAGCATATGACACTGTAATTAGCTGACTTTTAAATAAAATAAGTCATTAACCATAAAATTTATTACAAAAATATGACATGATCCCTAAAATGACCAAATTCAAATGGAAAAATAAAGCTAAGAAAATTAATTACAGTACATCCATTACCCTATGACATCAAGTACAGTTTCTATATACTGCTCTTTGGTCATTTTGCCTATGATAACTTTTGGTGTTGTACGGAGCTCCAAGTACTGGACATTGTCTTCTACAAATTCTCGGATGACATCTCTTGTAATCGTCCTTAGGGCGACTAAATTGTCCGTTAAACAGTGAAGAATACGAAAGACTTCAAAACATCTATGGAAAATAAAAAAGATTCTGCATTTTAAAATCCTAAACCATAGCCAACTGAAGATATCTAAACAAATATCAGCAAAGAAGAATCATACTACCCAGTTAGTGCCTTGAGAGGGGTCAGTAATAAAAGTACTGTATAACAAAAGAAGGAATTGCATGGACTTAAATAAGATTTATAAGACCCTAAAGTTATTGAATTCATAACAGCTACTCCATATTTGATAGAAACAATTATATGTATGATATATAATTGAATATGGAGATAATAAAAGCTAACAAAGATCAGAAATAAAATTCCTGTGAATATGAGAGTCTCAGTATATATATATATATAATATATTCAAAAAATATCCACCTTTAAAGTGCTCTGCAGGATAAAATGATGATATGAATTTATTTTAAGTGTACGATTATGTCCACACTTAATAACGACCTTATTTTACACATTTACATAGACAACAAAGATATACTCAACTCTTTTAGCGTGCGATTATGTCCACGTTTAAGAACGACTTCAGCAGAATCAGGAAGGTCTACAACACCCTCTTGACGCTTCGCATGCAACAACCTTAATACGGTGGCATCGCTTAATGAACCAGTTAAGTGTGCGTGAAGTTCCTGTAAGATGTATGTTATAATCATAAGGAAAAAATTCCATCACTTTCAAGAAAAAGAGTAATTTAAAAAGACGTTTCTAGTCAATAGCCTTCTGTGATGAGATATCTCCGGCTTCTTGTTTAGTTCTTAAATGCTTTTTCAGAATCTAGGTCTCTTAAATTACGATAAACTTCATTTAAATAAGCCAAAATATTTAGCTATTTCCTTCAATTTGATAATTGTTCGTAAATATAAAGTTATTTCCTTTGAAAAACAATGCTATTGTCTAGCTATCATACTATATACAGTACACACAATTTATATTAAAGTCGTTAACATATGATAAAAGATCCAAAGTACAATAAATGAGGAATGTGTTACTTGTGTAATGAAACTTTCGTAGAGGAATCAAAGATGCCTTTCCTTAGTCCTCAAAAAGAAAAAGAAACAAATGCTCGGCTAGTCAGGAGTCTAAAAGTACATCAGTCATAAAACACTATGTACAGTATTATACATTGAATGAGAAATTCACTTAAAAAAAAAAAATCAGTATGAGAAGACTATATTAGCTTACAGTAAATAAAAGCATTTTTAAAACACAGGCTGGATTGAAATTCCTGTCGTAAAGAAATTTTAATTAAAAAGTGTAACAGAACATAGCCCACGTGGTATCAGGGGTGTTCAAGTGGCGTAATTATTTTCCAGTATGGCTTTCTGGGCAGGATGTGTGTTTACAGAAAAATGACGAGATTTATGGTTCAACCCATAGGTCTCTAACACATCGGTGACGGTTGCCGATAGAGGTAAAACTTGTCACAGTTTCCAGTCGTTCCCACGAGAGCCGAAAACCAATATCTACATGTACGTATCCACATGCACTTGTGAAAATACACATATAGGCCCTCCTTGTATCCGATTGGCCTTTTTATAGCCACGCCCCTAACACTACACGAAATGGGCGGGCACCCTCTTTTCTCTAGAAGCCTATTGGGTGAGGCTGTCCAAGCATACCACGCCCTGCCATCTTGGTCATACAAGAAAGTAAGAAGCAGTAAGAGACGAGGGTCAGTAACTAGTTATCCGGGGCACAAATATGATCTTAGATTTTCCCTTAAGGGGACAGGGAGCTTTGAGGTGTAGAATAAATGTATAACTAAATAAACTTACATATTAAAAATCCGTGCATATCTGTTATCACCTCGCACACTATCAGTTTAGTAAAAGATAAAGAATAATACAACATTGGTGTTATTCTGGTGAGATATAACTCTACGACTTCGAGTCTAGTACTGTACAGTCATACGATAAAACAATACGACATTCCCTTGAAATAAATAAGTTGTAAAAAGTTTGAGAGTTCTTGAAATCATTTAGCATATGACTCAACATCAAACGATATCCGCCATATACAGGTACTAAATATCCTGATGGTAGAGCCCTGCATTTGAAAAGTGTGAGATATTTTGTATCAACGCTACTCTTCAATGTAAGGATCACAATTAAAATTTCATATACATATCTAAAATGTTAGTATAATCAGCGCCAAGGTCACATTTTTCCATTATCAGGTGGTTCATATGTGGAAAATCCCAAACCTAACATTTGCAATAGATTTATTTCTGATTCCTAACAGCCACATGCATCCGGGTGCGATAAAAAGTATCTTGTAATAATAATAAGAGGAATAGTATCTACAGTTGTATCATACACTTAGTGAACTTTTAATATCACATACATACAAATAATAATAATAATATATAAATGAATAAATAAATGGTAAACTTTTAAATTTACTTAAACTCCCTTACATCACAAACAGACAAACATATACAGTACAAGTTTATAAACTCAACCTAACCAGATCTTACCAAACCTAACAATGTGCAAAAGTACATTTACTCGTCTGCTCACAAGTAGTATATTAATAGCATAAACTCCTCGCAAGTAGTACTTTGATAACATAAAAAAATAAAGGAAGACAACAAAATATAGATCACAGTATAAATTGGGTAACTGACAGTGACAACAACTGCCATAAATCAATAATAAAGTCGTCTACAAATTTAGAATATATATCCTGGAGTTAGTGTGGGTGATGCGCTTGCTAATGTTGCTCACTTGTATTTGCGTTCATAGATTTGCTGTCATCAAGTGCTTTTAGTTTCTATAGCCATATCACTTGATGCAGAATGGTGGTAAGCTAACTTTACAGTGTGGATGTGTCTGATCATACATCCTTGTTTCTGTCAACTAGGTTATATAACGTGCCAAAAAATGCAGAGACATTCTGTTTTCAAAATACAATTAAATTACAGAGCTAATTGTGAGAATTTACATCATCAATCCTCAGTCATGCACATCTCGTGAACTGGCCTAAGGTATGAGAGTGCAAAGCAGTTTTCTCTTTGCAGAAAAACTATATATTCTCTATGGGTACGGAAGTAATCCAAATGAATTAAATCTTCAGTTTTGTATAGAAGGGTGTTCCCAAGTAGCTTCACCCCTTTTCCCCTTGGAAATGTTGGTTAATAATGGGGTAGGGGTCTGGGGGTAGCAGCTCCCCTATTAGGATAAACCAGCAATCTTGGAGGTAACGTAAAGTAAAGTTGCAACCCCCATCACATATATTAAAAAATGCCTCCCAACGACAATTGGCGTGGGTTGTGTTAAAAAGGTTATTACCAATGGAATAAATTTCTTATTCCGCAGATTAAAAAAATGCTCCCCTCGACTAAAAATAAAGAAAATAATGCTACAGTGTATTACAAAATATTACCGATATCATAGTACTGAATATAATATCCACAACATCTGTAGGGATGCACTCCAGGTGTATCATGGTTGAAATAAAAAACTCTCAAGTGTGCTACACTGCTGTATAAACACCCAAATTTAAGGTACGTAACTATCCAACTAACCTACCTTTCCTAACCTAAGTTAGGCTAAGTTAGATTAGTTACTATTTACATATATTAATGGTGGTAAATTTTGGGTGCTTACATGTAATTTTATTTGGGTTTTAATTCATATTATGCACTCATTTCTGATCCTAGTCGAGAAATCAGGTTCACCACCTCTTCCTGCAATGTGTAGCACTACTGTAGAAACATTCAAATTTATAATATATATATATATATATATATATATATATATATATATATATATATATATATATATATATATATATATATATATACACACAAGGATTTTTCTTTTCAATGTGTTGCAGAGTTCAACAATAATAATATCTACTCTTGCATTTTCTAAGGTAAACTACGTGTCATTATAATCAGACTATACTCACTATTTTTGGTAATGATCTACAGAAGGTTTTTAAATCCATTTTTGGAGTTCCAATAGCGTCTATAATCTGCACAGATTGGGGGAGAAATTTCTTTTCACAGAACGACACAAAAATCTGTTAAAAGCTTCATAAGCATAATTATTTCGAAAGTATATTAACCTAATATTTTAAATATTTACCATATATATTAACTATACAAATACACTGGGCACTGTACAAATATGATACAAATAACTAAATACGTAATCTTATTAGGCATGGACGACCCAAAATGAGGAGCATAACATATTCTTTTTGTTTACATCTCGTCAAGTCAAAATCTGATTGGCTGCAGATATTTAATATGAAGAAAATTTACCTTCTACTTGGCTGAACAAAATCTGTATGAAAACTATTATAAGGAGTCTTATAAACACAAAAGTATTTAGTAGTATTTCATCAAAAATTCTCACGATTACATTATGTAAACCACATTTCCATAGAGCTTAAACAGTAAAATGTTCACCTATAACACAATTATGTAAAAGGTAGTTATAACATATTAATGACAAAATATGATAATTTAACCCAAAATAACCTATATACCTAATTATTATCATGGTGTGTAAGAGTACTGTGACAAATATTTTATCTGGAGTGGCTGAAAAAAAAAAAGCAACTAGTAAGGAAATCTGTTGACAAATTTAACCAATCCCTTTCTCAGTTCACTCTCAAACTAACGTCAATGGTCCACTATTTCCCGGCCTTTGCCATTTTTCCTCACTATATTTGTTCAGCTTATCTCTTTCCAAACAGCTGTTTTTTTTTTCCCCAGCGGAAAATGGTATGACATGCCAGAAACCCTACCACGTAAAATTTTATTTACATAAAGAACTTTCTCCTTCATTTCTTTAATCTCAGCATATATATATATATATATATATATATATATATATATATATATATATATATATATATATATATATATATATATATATATATATATATATATATATATATATATATATATATATATATATATATATATATATATATATATTCTAGTCAAGCAAACAAACAAACATTTATTTCCATTTTTGTACAATGGTTATTCTTCTAAAAGTAAAAGTAACTTATAAGTAGACATGTAATTGAACTAAGAAGTAAGAGGGTAATACATACAGTTAAATTAAATGTAGCTTTCCTAGAAAATAATAACGCTGTAATAAAAATCAAGCAAAATTCTGTGTCCAATATTACCCTCATCCACATTCGTTTGGAATGAACGTCTGCACTCCGTCACGCGATTCCTCATCTTATTACTAAATAACAGTGATACTCCTTTACTAGCTCTACTTTTCTCCTAGACACGAAAGCCTCCCCTTTTAACTATAAAAAATAATGCCTCTCCCTCTATATTTTCAACTATGGTTTACTTAGTACCATACCATCCAATTTATTTTTCATGAGGAGTTTCCACCATCACAGTATTTTACCTCCCCCACCACAATCATGCACATTCATACATTTAACTTTGAGGCTTTGTAACATATCCTTATCCTGACTGGTCATATTACATCTCTTGGTAGTCTTGATTCAAGAAAACAAAAGTTTTAAAGACATATTAGGATTGCAAGTCACACACACTCCTTAGACCATTCAGTCTGTTGTTACCATAATAAGGCAATAGATGCGAAGTAGGCTTTCCTCCTCCTCCTCCTCCTCCATAATAATAATAATAATAATAATAATAATAATAATAATAATAATAATAATAATAATAATAATAATAATAATAATAATAATAATAATAGTAATAATAATAATAATAATAATAATAATAATAATAATAATAATAATAATAATAATAATAATAATAATAATAATAATAATAATAGCAATTTAATTCAATTTTTTTTCTCATCTGACACAGTAAAAAGTTTTGTGGAGGGTCCTACAATAGTCTCTCATTAAATACTTGCAGTATTCAGAGTCTAAAGAAAACTAAAGAAATACAGGGAAAACCTTTTAAATTTATTTTGTGCTCTTCGTGCGCTATATAGTCAGCTGTTGTTCTTGTAGTAAGGCAGATATAGTAGCAATAACAGAAAATAAGTTAAGTGAGACATAAACAGTGTCACAGTTCTCCAAAGGGCTTCAGAATATTAAGGGTTGAAAGACTTCAGAGGACTGGTGGAGGAATAGCATTGCTCATAAGTTAAAGATTTCGGGTTGAAGAAATAAACTTTGCTATGGAAAGTGAGTTCAAGGATTTCTTGTTGCTCTCATAAATACTGAGTCAGAGAGCATAGTAATAACCGTCGTATATAACCCAACAAGGAATCAACATAGGATAACGATTTAATAGGAAAGTCACATAGGTACTATCGAAGTCATAAACTCAGTTGATATCATTGCGCAGGAGAGAATGTGTAGGATTTTGATTATGGGAGATTTTAATCAAATAGAGATAGATTGGACAAATCTTGACCTGCACGGTGGGAAGGATTTATTTAGGACGAGATTCATAGACTGTGACCAAGGGAATTTTTCCTGTGGGCCCACCAAGGCCCGGCCACCCTCATGGGTGGATATCGATAAAGAAGAGATGAATTTTCTACATCAACATGTACTGGTATCAACGAAGGCAGGAGTGGGGATGAGCCATCACTACTTGACCTAGTATTCACAGATAAAGAGTTAGATATTGAAAAAAATTGAGTATGAACCACCAATTGGAAAAAGTGACCACTGTGTGTTGTTGATGGAGTATATCATCAAAGATGTTCTGCCTGAACGTAGGGACAAGAGGAGGTATTATCCGAAAGTAGATTACAACAAAATTAATGAGCTTTTTGTAGTTATAGACTGGAGAACCATATTTAACAACACATCTCTACAAGAAATGTACAAAATCTTTTGTGAGGAACATGGGAAAATGGTAGATTGTTGCATACCTTCCACCAAAATAGGAGTTATGAATGCCAGAGAGAAATGGTTCAATAATGAGTATAAGAGAGCTAAAGAGTGGAGAATTATATGTTTAAATAAGTATAGGAGGAGGAAAAACACAAATGCCTGGCAGACTTATAAAAGAGCAAAAAATTATTACCTAAGTAAAAGAAGAGAGGCACAGAGATATTATGAAATGGAAATCTCAAGGAAGGCTAAAGAAAGCGGATGGAAGCATCGATAAGATGAAGAGATATTGAAGAATTAAACAAGGAGTCAGTATTTACTGAAGAAAACACCACCACCCCCTAAGACTGCAGAGATCATGAGCAGGTATAAGAGGAGATCATATTTTCAACCTCAGAAGTATGCAAATCACTGATGGAGAGCTTCCTGGCTAGTACAGTGGTAACCCACTGATCAACGGATCGTGCCTCGTCCAGGCAAGAGAGTTAAAGCTGTATACTGGGGAGGTTACTGCTGTGGCTGGTGACCAAAATTGGGGGTTCGGGTCTGTGCCGGCTGACGCCCGCCCTACAGGTCCTCCATGACCCATTCCACCCATCCTTGGGTAAAAAAAAAAAAAAAAAAAAAAACGCTGAGGGAGCTAGATGTCCATAGAGATACAGGTCCTGATGCTATATCCCCTTATGCAATTAAGAATTGTGCTAAGCCAATATTGGTGTGTCTCTGCATCATATTCTAAAAGTCGTTGGAACCTGAGAAGATTTCAAGATGCTGGCAACAAGCAAACGTGGTACCTATCTTCAAAAAGGGAAGGAGGGATGCTGCTCTAAGCTGTAGGCCTGCTTCCTTGGTCAGGATAGTTTGCAAAGTTATGGGGAAACTACTAAGAAAGCACATCTCTCTTCACATGGAATCCTTCAACTTTTGTCAGTAAAACCTTTATATCCATTGCAATACAATGGGTATTCGTCAGCCGGGGCAAGCCCCAACTACCACTGTGGTGCCCAACCACAGCAGTACCTGCCAGGAAACAGCTTAAACTCTCGGTCTTGGACGGAAACCGATCTTTCGACCTCGTGAATGCGAGGCCAGCGTGTTACTACTGTACTAGCCAGCAGGCGAGTAAGACAACGTGGCTTCAGAGAAGACAGAGGAAAAAAAAAAAAAAGAATTTTATGATGAGATATGCAGGGTCTTACAGAAAAGAGAGGGCTGAGCGAATTACACATTCCGAGATTAACAGTGGCATTTGGTGTGGTCTCACATGGGAGAAAATAGGTGGAAATGTATTAGAATGGATAAAAACTTTCTCGGTGTCTGAATGGAGAAGGGTTAGTGGTGGGACTCCACAGGGTTCACTTTTAGGGATACTTTTGTTCTTGTATATGTAAATGACCTACCAAAGTCTGTAAATTCATTCATGAATATGTTTGGAGACAATGCAAAGACTGTCAAGAAAGCGAGAGACAAGAACAATGGTAGAGAACTTCTGGAAGACCTAAGTAGTCTGCATGAGTGGTTTGAAAATTGGCTAATGAAATTTAATACTTCAAAATGTAAGGTAATGATAATGGGTACAAATACAAGAAGGAGCAAGCTTGGATACTCAATAGCAGGAACAGAACTTAGGAGACGGAAAATGAGAGAGATCTATGAGTCTATATATTGGCAGATTTGTCTCTGGAAATGCATATAAATGTCATAGTAAGGACAACATATACTTTCTTAGGATATGTAAGAGTAGTCTTCATAATATGGTCAAGGAACTGCTCAGAAATATTTATGTAACTTATGTTAAGCCAAAGCTTGAATATAAAGCCCCGTTTAGGAATCCGCACTTGAAAAAACACATAATAAGATGGAATAGTTCAAAGACAAGCCACGAAGCTGATACAAGAAATACGCAATCTCAGTAATGAGGAGAGACTGAGGGAATTAGACTTACCATCGCCCGAAGACAGAATATAAGGGGGATATGGTGACGGTTTTTTTTTTATTTCTTCATGCTCTTGACAAAGTGGGTATGGATCGATATTTTTATATGGCTGGCTTCGATTGAAAACTTCTATGCAGGATTTTAGGAAGTACTTTTTTAGTGTAAGAACAGTAGATGACTGGTATTCGCTAAGCGTGTAGTAGTAAATGCAAACTCAATCCATAGTTTTAGGACAAATATGATAAGTATCATTGAGTATAATACTGGAACCAACCAGAACATTGGGAGTTAAGAGCATAGGGTTCTTTACCGTAAGTACAATTAGGCAATTACAATTTGGTAAAAATAAAAAAAACAACACAGGAGAGAGTGGAAAAGGCTGATAAGAAACCGCGACCCCTTATAGATATAGGAAAAGCGAGAGAAGAAGAAGAAGACACACACGCCCTAATATAAGAGATTCTCAATTCAGTGTAAAATAGTATACAAATAAATATTACCATTCATCCTTTTATACAAAATTCGAGATTTTTAAAACTGTTTTTCTTACTTTGTCAGTTCTTTCATTTATTCATACTATATATATATATTTTTTTTTATAATTCTTTTTAGTCTGTCAAATCTTAGAGCAACAATAAAAGAGAAATATTGACATTCAAGATGGTGTTAATAGTTTACAACCGAACTTTATAGTTTCCATAGATAAAATAACATATGTAAATGTGGTGGATACATCATTCAGTAAAATAAGCGACTTTACATTCAGAGTCTTAAAAACTTCTTTGTTGGGAACTGAAAAAGAATAAAATCTTGGAAAGGTTTGAGACTGTGTTTACTTTAAAATTCATCACTTTTTTATTTTGGAGCTCTTTCTTCCACACATTCATTCATCTTCACTGTTTTCTTTATTTTTCTTTATTTTTCACTCACTTCTTTCACATCCTGCTACTCCAAGAAATTAATTATGAACACGGCTTCGCTTTATTTCTTTTCCATTTTCAGCTTCCTTTTTCCTGTTCCGTTTTTTAATTCTTTATCCTTTTTCGCCTGATAAATTTCTGTCCAACGAATCTCAACCTTTCCTTGAATATTAAATTATTAAAGAAGAAAGAGAGACAGAAAGCGAAAGCGATATTAACCGACATGACGCAAGAGAGAGAGAGAGAGAGAGAGAGAGAGAGAGAGAGAGAGAGAGAGAGAGAGAGAGAGAGAGAGAGAGAGAGAGAGAGAGAGAGAGAGAGAGAGAGAGAGAGAGACCCGGGATAGGTTCAATTACTGTTCTGGTCTCACTCAAGCTTTGCCAATTTGGTCTCTGCCAAAGGCCAAAAGGCCTTTTTCCTCATTGAGAAAGGTTATGGTGGGTCCCAAAGGGCGAATCCAATATTGCTGTAAGACAAGTTTCCAAGATGGGGAAGAGAAGGAGAGGCTCAACACAAAAACAGTCACAGCTTGGTAGTAGTAGTAGTAGTAGTAGTAGTAGTAGTAGTAGTAGTAGTAGTAGTAGTAGTAGCTGCTCTGCTTCAGAATAATGAATTTAAAATAAGAGAATACACGTACATAATCTTTTGGTGTAAAGATGAGGCACTTTTCTCACTTTAAAAGAAAATGCAAGTGGTAGAAAGGAAATGGTGGGACAGTGGTAACCAAATTATTAATGGATAAATATATAAAAATGGATCATTACCACCAACAATCAGGAAACATGCAGCTGTTTCCAAAATATCATAACTGTGCGCATCCTTGGACTGATTCCTTGCACCAGAAATTCTGCACTCTGAGCAGAAATGTCAGTTGAAACCTTCAAGAATATGCTACACTGGACTTCAAAATCTGGTAGATGAAGAGTAAATCTGATTTTTTCCCGCATGACTGGACTTCAAAACTCGCTAGATAAAAAAAGACATCTTATATTTTTCCGCTAGATTTCTGTTTAGCCTTCTAGATCTAGCTGAAATTCTATCGAAAGACTACACTGACTCTGAAATATTTTTATACATTTTACTGTACCGCCTATATGCAAGAGATCCTTGTGTATATAATCGTCTATAAACGAGATTATTTGCACTGCCGGTGCATGTGGTCCCTACCAGACAACACACACTCCACCTTGCTTGTGATGGTCGTATCGTCTATAATCTATATACACGAGATCCTCGTGTACTCAAGTTGGGTTAGGATGAGGTAAGTTAGGTTAAGTTATGATCTATTTTCACACACACACACACACACACACACAGGACGTAAGGAAATACTTTTTCAGTGTAAGAGTAGTTGATAATTGGAATTGGCTAAGCGAGGAGGTAGTTAATGCTATCTCAATCCATAGTTTTAAGGACAGGTACGATAAGTATCACTAAGTCTAAAAATGGAACCGATCAGGAGACGGGAAGATACGAGCTTTGGGCTCTTTCCCGTAAACACAATTAGGTAATCACAATTAGGTAATCACACACACACACACACACACACACACATATGTACACATACACACACACACACACACACACACACACACACAACTGGTGCCAGAAATACGCAATCTCAGTTATGATGAGAGGCTGAGGGAATTAGACTTACCATCACTCGAAGCTAGAAGAGTGAGGAGGGATATGGTGACAGTCTTTAAATTCCTTCATGGTTATGATAGTGGATAGGGATCGATATTTTGATATGGCTGGCTCTAGAACTAGAGGTCATAGTTTGAAGCTTCGTAAGAAAAGTTCTTTGCAGGATGTAAGGAAATACTTTTTCAGTGTAAGAGTAGTTGATAATTGGAATTGGCTAAGCGAGGAGGTAGTTAATGCTATCTCAATCCATAGTTTTAAGGACAGGTATGATAAGTATGACTAAGTATAAAATGGAAGCGATCAGGAGACGGGAAGATACGAGCTTTGGGCTCTTTCCCGTAAACACAATTAGGTAATCACACACACACACACACACACACACACACACACACACACACACACACACACACACACACACATATGTACACACACACACACACACACACACACACACACACACAACTGGTGCCAGAAATACGCAATCTCAGTTATGATGAGAGGCTGAGGGAATTAGACTTACCATCACTCGAAGCTAGAAGAGTGAGGGGGGATATGGTGACAGTCTTTAAATTCCTTCATGGTTATGATAGTGGATAGGGATCGATATTTTGATATGGCTGGCTCTAGAACTAGAGGTCATAGTTTGAAGCTTCGTAAGAAAAGTTCTTTGCAGGATGTAAGGAAATACTTTTTCAGTGTAAGAGTAGTTGATAATTGGAATTGGCTAAGCGAGGAGGTAGTTAATGCTATCTCAATCCATAGTTTTAAGGACAGGTATGATAAGTATGACTAAGTATAAAATGGAAGCGATCAGGAGACGGGAAGATACGAGCTTTGGGCTCTTTCCCGTAAACACAATTAGGTAATCACACACACACACACACACACACACACACACACACACACACACACACACACACAACTGGTGCCAGAAATACGCAATCTCAGTTATGATGAGAGGCTGAGGGAATTAGACTTACCATCACTCGAAGCTAGAAGAGTGAGGGGGGATATGGTGACAGTCTTTAAATTCCTTCATGGTTATGATAGTGGATAGGGATCGATATTTTGATATGGCTGGCTCTAGAACTAGAGGTCATAGTTTGAAGCTTCGTAAGAAAAGTTCTTTGCAGGATGTAAGGAAATACTTTTTCAGTGTAAGAGTAGTTGATAATTGGAATTGGCTAAGCGAGGAGGTAGTTAATGCTATCTCAATCCATAGTTTTAAGGACAGGTATGATAAGTATGACTAAGTATAAAATGGAAGCGATCAGGAGACGGGAAGATACGAGCTTTGGGCTCTTTCCCGTAAACACAATTAGGTAATCACACACACACACGCACACACACACACACACACACACACACACACACACACACACACACACACATATGTACACACACACACACACACACACACACACACACACACACACACACAACTGGTGCCAGAAATACGCAATCTCAGTTATGATGAGAGGCTGAGGGAATTAGACTTACCATCACTCGAAGCTAGAAGAGTGAGGGGGGATATGGTGACAGTCTTTAAATTCCTTCATGGTTATGATAGTGGATAGGGATCGATATTTTGATATGGCTGGCTCTAGAACTAGAGGTCATAGTTTGAAGCTTCGTAAGAAAAGTTCTTTGCAGGATGTAAGGAAATACTTTTTCAGTGTAAGAGTAGTTGATAATTGGAATTGGCTAAGCGAGGAGGTAGTTAATGCTATCTCAATCCATAGTTTTAAGGACAGGTATGATAAGTATGACTAAGTATAAAATGGAAGCGATCAGGAGACGGGAAGATACGAGCTTTGGGCTCTTTCCCGTAAACACAATTAGGTAATCACACACACACACACACACACACACACACACACACACACACACACACACACACACACACACACACATATATGTACACACACACACACACACACACACCACACACACACACACACACACACAACTGGTGCCAGAAATACGCAATCTCAGTTATGATGAGAGGCTGAGGGAATTAGACTTACCATCACTCGAAGCTAGAAGAGTGAGGGGGGATATGGTGACAGTCTTTAAATTCCTTCATGGTTATGATAGTGGATAGGGATCGATATTTTGATATGGCTGGCTCTAGAACTAGAGGTCATAGTTTGAAGCTTCGTAAGAAAAGTTCTTTGCAGGATGTAAGGAAATACTTTTTCAGTGTAAGAGTAGTTGATAATTGGAATTGGCTAAGCGAGGAGGTAGTTAATGCTATCTCAATCCATAGTTTTAAGGACAGGTATGATAAGTATGACTAAGTATAAAATGGAAGCGATCAGGAGACGGGAAGATACGAGCTTTGGGCTCTTTCCCGTAAACACAATTAGGTAATCACAATTAGGTAATCACACACACACACACACACACACACACACACACACACACAGCAGCAGCAGCAGAGACACACAGAAGAAGAAGAAGAAGAAATATATATAATATATATATATATATATATATATATATATATATATATATATATATATATATATATATTATATATATATATATACATTATTTTTTATTTTTTTATTATTTTTTTTAATAAGTATGAGGCATGGACAGGCAAAAACATTTCCCTCATCAATAAAAGTTCGTGTGTGAAATAAAGCATTAAAATGAAGAAAAAGTAAAAGGTTAATGACAAGGCAGAGATGAGGTAATGATACACAATAGGAAAAGGAAAAGCTGAATGAACAGTCAAAGTACCGAGGACCTAGAGATATGGTAGGAGTAGGCCCTGAGATGATGAAAGATCCGTTGTTTGAAGGAAGAGAGTTCCAGAGTCTGGAGGTGGATGGGAAGAAGCAGTCGCTGCATCGACCAAGCCACGAGCTACAAATCTCCACACAGCACTTGTGAGACGAGGCTGCTTGGCGAGTGTTACATGGCCTCACCAGTGGGGGAGGGATGTACCTTGCCAACTCACCAGAGCAGCAATTGAAGCAGTAGCGATAGAAAAGAGAAAGGGATGATCCCTTACAGCGAAGAGAAAGAAAATCCAGATTAAAAGTAAGAGCAGGGTCATTAATGAGTCTGAGTGCCTTTGATTCAACCCTATCAAGGAGATAAATATATGAAGAAGCATCCCAAATGTGCGAGCAGTATTCTAAGACCTTTATAGAGTTTAAGTAATGGAAGAAGGACAAGTAATGACGAACATGAAATAGAACATCCATTTTTTTGGGATGCAGATATAAAATTTGGATTATGAGATTCCTCCAAGACAAGTATGTTAATAGAATTAAGAGGGTAAATTTCGTTTGTTTCGAAGACAGAAGGGCTATCAAGAGGATAAAAAGATAGAAATATAGCCAGAAACTGTGTCTTGGAGGCATTAAATTTAACTAAATATTGGGTGCCCCACTCAGATTCCCTCTGCAAATCAGAGTTGAGAGTAGAAGAAAGAGTGATACAAGACTGATTACGAGTAGCAGATAAAGGTTGTGGAGACAAGGCATACGGAATATGAAGGGTAGAATCGTCGGCAAAAGTGTGAAGAAGAGAGGAGGATGAGGACTGAAGAAAATCGTTGATGAAGAGAAGGAACAGAGTAGATGAAATAACAGAGCCCTGTGGAACACTACTGATAACAGGGAATGGGCTAGATGTTGCACTTCAACAACCACA
>JAXCGZ010021052.1:47500-50000 GCA_037179515.1 Halocaridina rubra | reverse complement strand
AATACATCATTCTTCCAAACGTTATGGAATAGATTATTCAGAGGAAAAAAGTCTTGATAGTTAAAAATATTACAATATGTTGAAATATAGAAAGGTAGAATAACTAACACTAAAGAAAACAGTACATAGAAAAATAAGATAAAAAAAAATGACGAAAGATCTCACATAAAGAATCACGTTGTCAGTATATGATAATAAAAACTCTCGATTTTTCAACTCCATCACAATACATCATTATTTTTTTTTTACTGTAATGATCATTAGCTTAACTACACCTCTACTTAAAAATCCAAAATTTCCATTATTACATACCTTAAAAAGAAGAAAATTGAAGATTAAAAAAAAATCACTGGAAAGTAAAGAAAGTAACGTATTTAAATAATTACTACGAACTATATTAAAATGATACTTACACATCACTCATTTTTCCCGGAGAGTTAACAATCTACAAATACATATTATATTCAGATTTCTTCTACAATTACGTCTTTAAATTTTTTTTTTTACATTTTTCTTTTTTCTTCCTCTCTGCAGAAGTCGAAGGTCTTCAGGTACTTAAGATAATGAGAAAAGTGACATTCGAATTATATTGGAAGAAAGTCTCAGTATGGACAGATATCTTCAATTTGAAGTGAGTGAAGAGTCTATTGTTTTGTCACAATGAATTCCCATTCGCATGAGGGTGGACACATGCATGTTGGAGCTGGAGGACAAAGGCTGGATATCATTCCTAAAGTTTCGCGGTGGAATCGAATCTGCGTTTTCGCTCCCCGACTTCGCACTTTACTTTGGGTTGCCACGCAAGAGGCTTCTAGTCTTAATTCTTGCTTCAAAATTCCTACTAATAGCGTTTGCGAAATAGATATTTCATTGGAGCTATGTTTGTGTTATATTTATGTATTTTCTTCATTAGTGTCATATTGAGTAATCGGCATTTTATGATTAAGTTTTATTATTTATAATTCATAATGATAATAATAATAATAATAATAATAATAATAATAATAATAATAATAATAATAATAATAATAATAATAATAATAATAATAATAATAATAATAGTAATAATAATAATAATAATGAGCTTCCACATTTTACCTTGAGTTTTAAAGTAAAAACTACATAGTTAAAGATAATATACAGTTGATCATTAAAGCTAGGAGGAGACATTATTTTCGTATATCGCATGGCTTAAAAGAGATGTCAATGAATGAAGCATTTCACATTACTGGCCTAGACACTGGCGACATCTGGGGCAATACATCACTGACAAGGTACACGGACAAAAGAACTTAACCTAACCTAAGACATATAAGTAGGAATTACGTCTTCTTTGATAAATGGAAGGAATAAAACGAAAAAAGAACTAGGAATATGATAAATGATAATTAAAGAGGGGAAAACAAAGACATATTAAGAAGAGGAAGCAGCAATCTGGAGAGATGGCCATATGAAATCGAAAATAGCGAGTTGGCAGATTAGTAGCAGAACATAGCCGGAAGGGGGTTAGCATAAACAAAACAAAAGTGGCTGCAATGAAGACTTTAAAAACTGTGGCTGAATGGAACAGACAGGTTTCAGATATTGACAGCTGGATATGTAGACCACAGAACATAGTTGGCCGCGAGGTTAGCCGCAGAAAGATTTTACATGAAAACTGGTTGGATGAGAGAGGTAGGCATATGAAAATGGCTGGAAAGGTGACGTATTTCACAAAATAGTTGAATAAAGGGTTACGTTCAGAGAGTATCCAGGTGGAAAATATGAGTCTAAAAATTATCAGTCTCAAGAGAAAGGACTTGAACAGACGGAAACAAATGAAAAGCTCTCAAGGTAGAGTTGGACAAAGGTGTGGGGGGGGGGAGGAGGAGGGCAGCCTTTATAAAGCCTTTCAGAATAGTGGCGTGGTCTGACAGGAGGAAAGGGGTGAGAGGGGGGATTAAGCCCATTTAAATTCGATATATATGAGATGTTCAAAAACACCTGATCCCCCCTTAACCTTACCATGTTTTTAGCTTGCTCCCTTTTTTTCCATCTCATATCCCTAATATATTCCTTTTTTCTTTTCCAAAGCTTCTATGCTGGAATGTATCTTTTGCCTCTATTGGTCCTATATGTTGGCATTGTATATTCAAGGCTTTACATTTTTTCTATTCAGTATTTTCTTTTGTGTAATGGCAATTCTAAAATAAAAATTATAAGCCTCTCTCTCTCTCTCTCTCTCTCTCTCTCTCTCTCTCTCTCTCTCTCTCTCTCTCTCTCTCTCTCTCTCTCTCTCTCTCTCCACTGAACCCCTGTTTTCCATCTGCCAATCCCATCCCTCCATATCTCTGACGTCATCTATGGAAGGCATCATTAATATTTTCTTACCTTCGAGAAATAGGGGCAGGAGGAAAAGGTGGTAGCCAGACCGCGATAGAGGAGGAGGAGAGGCAAGCGTTGGATAGGGAATTCGAAGAAATAACATAGAAAGACCCAAATACGCTTTGGAAAGAGAGAA
>JAXCGZ010021052.1:42500-45000 GCA_037179515.1 Halocaridina rubra | reverse complement strand
AGTTCGCGATGAATTTTCTTAAAAGTTAAACAATGAAATAAAAAGTACATGTTAAAGCAATTAATTTGTATGTATGTATGTATGTATGTATGTATGTATGTATGTATGTATGTTCACCTTTTTCTATGCATGTGATTGGGCGTATCACCTATTCTTGTGAAATGTTCCATGTGCCACATTAATTAATTGGTTCACATTTTTGGCTAATCGAACTTCCTTGAATAGGGAACAACACGTAAACAAGAAGAGGAAAAGGGGGAGGAGGAGGAGGAGGAGGCATGCATCAATGTGGTCAACAAAGGCACAACATTTTCTCAAGACTTTTCAAGAAGAAAGCACTACTAGTGCTATTGATGCTGATATTACTACTAATGCTGCTACAATAACGACGACGACAACAACAACAACAACAACTACTACTACTACTACTACTACTACTACTACTACTCAAAAATGAAGGGACAGCCTATTCCTGTTAGGAAAGGTTCTCTTGCAAGCCTTCCATTATTAAACATAGTCTACTAATAATGATGAGTTTTCCCACAGTGTATCACATAATGAAGAAGGGTGGGCATTACTGTAACAAAAGGACTAGTGAAGCAAGCTCATCCTCACTTTTTCGAAAGATCTTACCTTATGAACGTTTAAGATACGCCGAGAATATAAGCTTAATGATCTCTGGCTATGGTGATGAATAGTAATAATTTCTCATCTACATAAACAAAGTCATGTTATCTTATAAAAATCATGCGCGGAAAAGGAAAAACTATCAGAGAAAAAGGAAATCTAAAGTGAATAAACAAATTTAGAAGAAAAAAAATCATGAAAAGAGAATCAACTATATCTGTTTATTTTTGTGTATATAACGTATTTACCAAACAAAAGGATTAGCGACGCTGTCGAATGAATGAGTCGCTGAGATTGAGTTTGGGAATAGGCCAAAAGCATTTAGAAACGACGTATTGGGAAAGGTAGGTCTGTGTGTGTTTGTGCGCGTATGCGTGTGTGTGATTGGAAATACGCCAATTATAAGCATCGAACTTTTACTTTTCTTTCTACTTTTTCTCTCTCTTTAATTTTGAGCTTAGAAGAACGAACTGGTTATTAGCTAATCTTAAAATTCATTTTGAAAATATAAGATATATAATAGCTTTAACACCAACTTTTCTTTCTTTGCAGATTTTTCCAGGGATTACATGGGGTCGCTTTTTATTGTTTTCGTTGGCTTCTTTAATGAAAGCATCGGTTAGGGATCAAACTTTTACGGCTGAACACGCTTCCTGACACTAACCCTCTCCATTTAACAGGCCTTGGGAAGGTAAAGAGATGAGCTGCTCTATCCCCCCGGCGGTTGTTCTACGTGCTCTCATAACGTTACGTATTATTCTTATGAAACGTTTTTTTTTTTAGGAGAAAAGAGAGGGGAAATTCTTTATATACGTATCATCCACACACACTTAATTGCAACGTTCTACATGCGTGTAAAATGCGTCACACATGATCCATATATATATATATATATATATATATATATATATATATATATATATATATATATATATATATATATATATATGATTCATATTTAAGCATTAATAATAAAAGATTGATTATGTAAACATGCCATTAAAATATTTATTATAAAAGCCTTACGAGGTTAAGCACAAATGTTTAAAATTGTTTTATCTATCTATCTATCTATCTATCTATCTATCTATCTATCTATCTCTCACTCACTCACTCACCCACTATCACACACACACACACATATATATGTACACACACACATACACACACACACACACACACACACACTTCCCGACATCAATATCTCAATTTATTTTTTCCCTTCTCAACTATACATTTACCAAGGGACTTGTAAAAAGACTGTCTCATCTCTCACAGGAATATAACTTGTAGTAGTGGCTGAAGTAGTGAGGTGATGTATTCCCTGAAGGAGCAGAGTTCTTGGAGAATTACGTCCAGAACATAAAAAGGAAGATCTAAGGAAGGCAGGAGACAAACATCCTCTTGGGAAAATGAAGGATATCTTTTCGATGGCGAGTGGGGAAGATGTCCTTAAAAAAAAAAAAAAAAAAAAAAAAAAAATATATATATATATATATATATATATATATATATATATATATATATATATATATATATATATATATATATATATATATATATATATATATATATATATATATATATATATATTCTGTTAATACAACATCGTGAATGGTTTGCTCTTAATTAAAGACACCTGAATTTTAGAATCTGAATTCCAGATCAAAACTTAGCACGAGGGTCTGCCCCTCTCTTTTTTCCTCTCTTACTTTATTTAATTTTCGTGCTTTTCTCTCCAATTCCCTTATATCCTTAATCCCCTCCCTTTTTTTCCCCTCCTATCCTATCCCATCCTAAAAAAAAAAATTAAAGACAAGAAATTCCCCTCTCTCTCTCTCTCTCTCTCTCTCTCTCTCTCTCTCTCTCTCTC
>JAXCGZ010021052.1:22500-27500 GCA_037179515.1 Halocaridina rubra | reverse complement strand
ATATATATATATATATATATATATATATATATATATATATATATATACCTTGGCTGCTTCCCCCTTAAATTGGGGGGTAGCCGACATCAAGAAAGGAAAGTTTGGGGGGAAGTTATTCTCCCCTCTACTCCCCCTCTTCTTTGACGTCTCGCAGGAGGTTGATACAAGGGGGGTGATTCCTAGTCCCCCCGCCCCGTCCACTTTTAGTCGCCTTTTACGACACGCAGGGAATACGGTGAGGCTATTCTTTGATATTGTGCCCGCCCCACAGGGCACTTATATATATATATATATATATATATATATATATATATATATATATATATATATATATATATATATATATATATCTATATCTATATCTATATATATATATATATATATATATATATATATATATATATATATATATATATATATATATATATATATATATATATATATATATATATATATAGAGAGAGAGAGAGAGAGAGAGAGAGAGAGTCATATAGACAATAAACACACCTAATGTGGCAGACAAAACCATCTGTTCACCACCTGAACGCGACCCCTGACTTGGTTAATGCAGGAACTACTACAGCAGATCATCAA
This sequence comes from Halocaridina rubra, assembly GCA_037179515.1. Classification (NCBI taxonomy): domain Eukaryota; kingdom Metazoa; phylum Arthropoda; class Malacostraca; order Decapoda; family Atyidae; genus Halocaridina; species Halocaridina rubra. The sequence continues at coordinate 26,906 of JAXCGZ010021052.1, read as the reverse complement.
CAAAATCCCACAGTTTGGGTTAATCACAACCCAAAGATTAGCAAAGGATTAAAGTTGTTAAGAGTGAATTATCCGGACTCCAACTGTAAGTTAGATAAACGTTTAGATTCTCTGTTAAATGTAGGCGTTAAAACATGCATAAAATAAACAACGGCAAAAGAGAACAGTAAAACTACTGTATTTTCATTATGCCCAGCAACAACTCTTTTTACAAATTGGGTCTAAATTCTAAGATATTTCACAGTTCAATTTCTTAAAAATTTGTTCATTGCTCTGGTATTCTGTTTTATCTATATATCTGTGTTTTGAAGATTATAATCTTATTACATTTTCTTTATGTATTTGCTCTACATTTTCTCTCTCTCTCTCTCTCTCTCTCTCTCTCTCTCTCTCTCTCCTCTCTCTCTCTCTCTCTCTCTCTCTCTCTCTCTCTCTCTCTCTCTCTCTCTCTCTCTCTCTCTTTGTTTGCATGTGCACCCAAATACAGGGTGATACATAACTTTTTGCTAGGGGCTAAAGAGTAAGACTTGCATTTCATACATTGGTGTATTCTTCACTGAATTTTAGATATAGCTGGCTGACTGGCTTGTTACTAGGCTTACAAAGTTGGAGATAGCATAACTATTCGTGCTGTTGACTTAGTTAGAGATTGCATAACTATTAGTGCTGTTGACTTGATTTGGGCATAAGCTTTATTGTAAGGCAATGGAAACAGAGCTATCTTCATTACCGTTAAGTGGATCGCAAACAAATTTGGCCAGTGAGCTATGGGTCACTGATGATTGGAAGAAAATATATGACAACGTCCACACGACCCTTGACTCCGCTGAACCAGATAAACTCTCCTAGGAAAGCAAAACATGACTGCAAAATCATGCGGGAAATGACAAAGAAGCGATGTAAATGATCACAAGAGATAAGTGACACTGAGGGAAGACTGTGAATCGGCAATTGGTTCGTTGGCAAAGTTTGTAAGGTGGGCTGAAGACTTCACGCATTTCCAGGGTCAATGAAATCTGCGGTAACTGCTGAAAAATATATTTGGTTTTGTGACATTTTGTCTCAATATCGAGGAGGAAAACTTACTTCACCTCTACACGTAACGAATTCTTCATCTGGACCACCAGTCAGCGTCTTATTTCAAAATGACAGGATCAGGGCATTGAGTTTGGAAGAGACTAAAGACATCGAAGGCTACCCTGAAATGTGTTGGGCTCAAAGTTGTATTGGAAATTTTCTGTAAGTTACTGTGAAGCGCCTCTCATGGATAATCAAGGAAGAGAGGTAGAGATGGATGAGAGATTAGTTTTGCTTAAAGAATTAGAAGGAAAAAGTGATCCCATTCTTGCTATGCTCTTGCAGAAATGAGACAAAATATGATGAAGGACTTTGGGACTGATTTTTATTTTGGTGTCAAATTAAATGGACTGGCAATTCACAAGATCTCAACCAAACAGAACACATTGCAGCAATCTTGGAAGAGAGAGTGAGGCTAAGATGAGCTAAGAAAATTACGCTAATCGGTATTTAAAAGGCAAAATTGTGAGACATATGCAAGAAATAGTGGAGGATGCTGTATTCGACACTGATCTCTTTAAGTTGCTGCTCTGACCATAGCCCTCAAGATTGCAGGTTAGGCGAGATGTGCAATGCTTCCACACTGTGTATTCAGGGTATGATAACATATCCTCTATTGTTTCAGCAATACTTTAATGTAATAAAGTATTGTACTACTACTCATTGTTTTTATACTTCCTAAAAAAGGTGTTAGTGGTTCCAAGACATCTCTTGTGTCTTAAGTATATACAGGCTCTGAAGTTGTTGAAGATTAGCTAACAGACGAACTAGATATTTTAGCAGCAGTTGCGCTCACTAGATGCGAGAGAAAATGCTGAATACTAATTATGTAGACATTTAATCGTGGAATATCAGACTAGAATAATCTTCACTTACATAGTGAATAAGAATTTTTTTTTGGGCCATAATTCTTAATTTGTGTGTGTTTTTTAGATAATTATACTGAAACAAAGAAGGGCTGGAGGAAAAGATTAGCTGTCACTACTTGATGACAGACTACTTAAATAAGATTGAGAATGAGTCACCTATTGAAAAAGCAATGACTGTGCGTTGTTGATGAAGTACATTCATTTGAATATTCTACTTGGGAGTAAGATATTGAGGAAAACTAAAGAAGGTCTAAACAAACGGAGATTAAAAGAGGATAGACTTTCAGCAACAAATCTTATACAGGATATGTATGAATTTTTGTGGGGAAAAAGAGATAACATTTAACTGATGTGTACCATTTAACAGAAAGGAATTATTAATGCCAAAGAAAAGATGTTCAATTTTGAAAGCATCAAGTGCTAAATAAGGCAAATCCCTGGGCTATCACGTCTCATCTCAATTCTCGTCCTAGTAAGGAAAAATGAAGCCACTGACTTATGTTGCGTACTCACATTTCTTTAAAGTGTGAATAAAAGAAGAAAAAGTATAAATTAGTGCTTGGTAGGAGTATGAGGTAAAAACAAAGGCAGAGAGGTTATATAAAAAAGGGACACTGCGAGGCTAGCAGAGGTAAATCCCAAACTCTTCAACAGATTTGTCAAAGGGAAAGAAAAAAACACAGAACAAGATAAATAGTTTTAAAGTGCAGACTGAAGTATTACTAGGATAGATGAAGAGATTTGTGGGGCATTGTACTGGAAGCTTACTGCATTCACAATAGAAACTACCTGTAGGAATAAAAAAGTCCCTGGAGTAAGGGGAGCTTCAAAGATGGTGAACACTAAGTAAATAGAGAGAGGGCTGGCCAGACTACATATCCTTAGTTTATCAAAAGGTGCTTGGTAAAGTTCCATAATGAAACAAAGGACAGAGTAAGATTTGCAGCTCACACTGGAAGAAGGTTAGCAATGAGGTTCCACAGCAATAACTTTTAGGACAACTTGTTCCTCGTATATGTTAAAATTCTGACCAGAGGCGGTAGGTGAACTTATTATATGCTTGCAAAATTTGAAAAGAATAACTACAAAAAATAAAAAAATGAATAGAATAAAAAGTAATGTCATGAACACTTAACGGTCTTCACGAGTGGTCAGATAAATTACCAATGAATTCTTGTCCATTTAAATATAAACAAATTAATATGGCTAAAAAACTTACGGAATTTATTAGTTAAACATATCTAGAGGTCAATAAACTGGTAGACATGCCTCCAGAAGTACATATAAATGGTAATGTAAAGCCAGTATATACTTCCTTGGCAAACATAAGGATGGCTCCAAGACATAGTTTCTGGCTATCTTTATCTTCTTCTTCTTCTGATAACCCAATTGTCTTCGAAACTAATGAAATTTACCCTCTTAACGCTATCAACATATTAGGAATCCATATAGCCTGTAACTTGTCTTGGAGGAATCACATAATCCAAATTTCTAAATCTTCATCCAAAAACTTGGGGGTTTTGTTTTGTTTTCGCCATTACTTTTCCTCTTTGCAGTTACTTAAAATTTACAAAGGTCTTATCCGTCCCTGCTTAGAATACTGCTCACACATCTGGAGTGTTTCTTCCTTTACTTATCTTCTTGATGGGGTTGAATCTAAGGCAGTCAGACTCATTAATGATCCTTCTCTTACTTCTAATCTGGATTTTCTCTCTCTTCGCCGTAAGGTATTTTCCTTTTCGCTTTTCTATCGCTACTACTTCCATCGCTGATCTGATGAGTTGACGAGTTGCATCCCCCTTCCCCCACTGCCGAGGCCTTTAACACTTGCCAAACGGCCTCATCTCACAGGTACTGTGTGGAGATTTGTAGCTCACGGATTGGTCGGTGCAGCAACTGCTTCTTCCCATCTACCTCCAGACTCTGAAACTCTCTTCCTCCTTCTGTCTTTCCTAATTCTTATGACCTTTCATCCTTCAAAAAACAGATCTATCGTCATCTCAGAGCCTAGTCCTCCATATCTCTGGGTCCTCTGTACTTTGACTGTTTTTTCTGTCTGTCGTTTTCCTTTGTGTGACATTACCTCATCTCTGCATTGTCCTTAACCTTTTTCTTTTCCTTCGTCTTGGTATTTTCTTGTGCCCGGGCCTTTATTGCTGAGGGCAGTTTCTGCCTGTCCCGGTGTCACACTCATAAAAAAATTAGGATATTAAATTCTACTTGAGGCCTAAATATGAATATGCAATAGTATTCTGATGTCTCTAAAATATTTCGAGCTGGAAAATTTTAATGATATGCTACAAAACCAGTCCAGGATATTAATGATCTCAGTTATAAAGAATGCCTGAAGAGTTAGAGTCACTACTGCATGGAACCAGAAGAATAAGGGAGGATATTATAATTATCTTTTAAATGCTTTTCAGAATTTGATGGCGCTGGTTTGAAGCGATAATTAGGGGC
>JAXCGZ010021052.1:0-17500 GCA_037179515.1 Halocaridina rubra | reverse complement strand
CACATTATACACCATTTCCTCCATTGACTCTCCTTCACAGTAATGTAACTTTATTTTATTTAACTTCTTTATGTTCTGTTCATAGCCAGTTCTCCTCTTTCGCCTCATGTGACTGCCAAGTTCGTGAAAAATAAAAAAAAAGTAAGGAAATGAATAAATTCACAAAAACTAAATAAATGAAAAAAAATAATTGCACCGAAAAAGATAGCAGAATTCCTGTTGGGTGCGAAAAATTAGCGAAAGAAGAAACAAAAGAGAGAGAGAGAGAGAAAAAAAAAGAATTCCTACTGGGTACGAAAAATGCGAGGAAGAAGAAGAAGAAGGAAAGAATGAGAAAAGACAGACAGAAAGCAAGAAAGAAAACTACGAAATGCACAACCGAAACAAGAATGCAATCTAAAGTGGTTTCTCAAAGAAGAATTCACTATTGGACATAATCATATACTTACGAAAAGACCCACTACATAAAATCGTACGCTTTGCCATTACTAAAAACTTACTCTATTAATTTTTTAGAGCTTCCATTCTACAAAATTTTTTTCAAAACATAATTAGAATCTCTCTTTCCACAATATGCACAGCCTGAATTACACAAGGGCCTTCCTTATTACACAATTGTTCTCCATAAGTTACTTAGGCCCAATAATTTCGCAAAATTTACTTCAAAAAGGGCCTTCCTAACCACAAAATGGACTTCATTAATTGTTTAGGTCCTTCCTCCCTCCAATATTTCCTGTGTAAATTACTTAGGACCTTCCTTCCCATAATTTTATTTGTATATATTATACAGGACCTTTCTTCTTAAAAAATCTACTGCATATATTACTTAAGATATTTCCATTCCAGAAATCTTATGTATATATTACTTAGAACTCCACCTTCCCACAAAAATTACAACGTAAACTAATTTAGGTAATAAATGCTTTGGAAAGGTGTAACCTTCCTCACCACAAAATTTAGTTCATATATTACTTCAGGGTCTTCCTTATAAAAAAAAAATCCTGCATAAATTACCTAGGGCCTTCCTTCCCCAAAAGATCCTTCATAAATTACTTAGGTCCTGCCTTCCTACAAAATATACTTTGCAAATTAACTGGGGCTTAAATTCCTTTAAATTTTATCGGCTGTGTATTATCACCGTACAGTGATATTTCTGATTCCATTATAGTCACCGCACAGTGAAAAGAACCTAACCTAACCTAGTCACCGCACAGTGAAAAGAACAGTGGCTTTGTTATCAACTGTCGGTGATAATATGTTTTTCGGTATTTTCACCGAAAATCTAAAATAATTTATTGTTACTTCTCAATTGTCTTTATAGGATGGTGATAATAACGTCGTCTGTAATATCACTGTTCGGTGATAATAGTCACTCCCAATTTTATTTCATAAAATTACTTAACCGCAAAATCTTCTGAAGAAAGAGCCTTCCTTTCAACGAAATCTACTTGCATAGATTTTTATTAAGAGTCTTCTTTCTCACAAAATATACTTCACAATTAACTTAAGGTCGTCCTCCCCACAAAATTTACTTCATAAATTATTTAGGATTAGCTCCACAAAATTCACTTTATGAATTTCCCTCAACACTATTTTGATTTAAGGGACGTTATTTCCAAGACGTACCTCGGAAAAAACAAGAAAACAAAATTACTCTAAAGAATAAAAGTGACAGGAAGCGGTTGACTAAAGTTTGCTGACACTGCTCTTCATGTTCAATCTATTCATGAAAGTATTTAAAGCATTACTGAAACTTGCTACTGATGAAGACGCATTTGATACCTCTAGTAGGTGCCAAGGACTTACTTTTTTTTGTTTTTATTATTATTATTATTATTATTATTATTATTATTATTATTATTATTATTATTATTATTATTATTATTATTATTATTATTATTATTGTTGTTGTTGTTGTTGTTGTTGTTGTTGTTATTATTATTATTATTATTATTATTATTATTATTATTATTATTATTATTATTAACGGTAGTTGTGGAGAAGTAGTACTAGTAGCAGTAGTAGTGTTGTTGTTTTGGTAGTTGTTGTTGCTGCTTCGTAGTTTTTGTTACTGCTGGCGAATAAATTAACATGTCGTTTTATTAAGGTGGCCAAATTTATTCCGTCGCTAAATCCAATATAAACGCCTTTGCTGCAGATATATTGGCACTAATTATATGTGCCTCTGAGTTCCCCTCATCTTTACTATTCAAATGTGAATTTTTGGAAAGAATATATATATATATATATATATATATATATATATATATATATATATATATATATATATATATATATATATATATATATATATATATATATATATATATATATAATTTAAATTTCAAGTAAATAAATGATCCCATTAATTAAAAAAGGCCCTCATCATAATTTTGTCTATCTCCCAAACTTGGAATTACTGGTAATTCGTATCGTTTTATGGACCTATTCTCTCAATTTTAATCTCTAATACTTAGCATAATTGAAACGATTTCAGCTAAGCAGTGAAATAATCATTATAAATGGGGGAAAACATCTTTATTGTTTATCGGAACAATTCCTAACTCCCACCTGAAAATATTCAAAATCCCTCCCCTCTCCATTCCAACCAAACTGGTTTCAAAAGCATCTTTGGGAATACACAACGTGATGATTTGCGTAACCTTCTCTTTGACTTCGCGTGGGATGTCTACTGCTTTCGGACCCTCAACCCTTATATGGTAGCCCTTAAAGTTGCTGAGATCATAACCTCGGAATGGAGGCATTCATCCCCTCCCCTATGAATACCTTTTCTCCCCCTAATCCTTGGTTTGAACGTGCCTACTCCATGGCTATTCAGGCCAGGGATCGGGCATACCGGTCGTAGCAAGCCTCTTCTCCAGATTTAAACTGCTTTGCTTTTATTACGGCTAGGAATTTCTGCATTACTCAGATTCAAGAATTTAAAGCTTCTTTTTTTTTTAAGAAGAAAAGTTGTCGACTTTGACTTCTCTCCCACTGATAAATGTTTCTGGTCCTTACCCAAAAGCTTCTCCAAAAATCTTTTATAAGTCAAGCTTTCCCCTTGTCATTCGTCCTGATGGTTCTGGAACTTGCTTTTCCACTGAAAATAACCACTCTCTATGGCTCTCATTTCTCTGCCAACTCATTAGTAAGCAATTCTTGTGTACCTATTCCTTGTACTTTACCCCTCTCTAATCCTGTCCCCTCCCTTATTATTTCTTTATGCAAAGTTCATAAGGCTCTTTTCTCTCTAAAGACAAACAAGGCATCCAGGCCCGATGGTATCCCCGAAAGGTTCCTTAAGGTATTTGCAGATGAACTGGCTCCTGTGATTTGCCATCTTTCTCGACTCATTATCTCAACCATTATCTATCCTTCATATTATATTCAAGGTCTAGTTCAGCCTGTTCCGAAGAAGTGTGACCACTCTATTCCTTCTAACTATCGACTTATTACTCCAAAGTATTCAAACTTTGCTCAGTTCTCACTTCTTGGCATATCTTGAATCTAACTCGCTTATTTCTGATCACTGCACGGTTTTCACAAGGAAAGATCCACTGGTGACCTCCTGTCCTATCTTAGTCATGTATGGTCATCTTCTCTTAGGAACTATGGAGAATCCTTTGTTGTTAACCTTGATATCTCTAAGGCTTTTGACAGAGTCTGACACAAGGCTCTGTTGGAGAAACTCCCTGCTTATGGCCGTTTTATATCTGTGGCTGTTAACAGTGCAATTTAGCTCATTCCCATTTACCAGTGGTGTTCCACAGGGTTCTGTTTTTTCACCTACTCTTGTCATTCTCTTCATCAACGATCTTCTTCAGTCCCCATCCTCTTCTCTTCTCCTTGCCCTTGCCGACGATTCTACTCTCCATTTTTCTTCTACCTTCTCTTCACAACCTTCATCTGCTACTCGTAAGCAGTCTCGTATAACTGTTTCTTCTATTCTCAACTGCGATTTGCAGAGAACATCCAAAATTTAGTTAAATTTAATGCCCCCAAGGCAGTTTCTGGCTATCTATTCATCTTCTTCTCCTCTTGATATCCCTATTGTCTTCAAAACTAACGAAATTTACTCTTTTAATTCTGTTAATATATTAGTAATCCAAATAGCCTCTAAAATGCCTTGAAGGAGCCACAGAATAAAATTTTCTAAATCTGCATAAAAAAAGATAGGGTTTTGTTTCTATATCCTCATAGCTTTTCCTCTTTACAGTTACTTATAATCTATAAAGGTCTTATCCATCTCTGCTTATAATACTGCTTGCACATCTGTGGTGCTTCTTATACTTATCTCCATGGTAAGGTTGAAGCTAAGGAAATCAGACTCATCAATGGCCCTTTTCTTACTTCTCATCTAGATTCTCTTACTCTTCACAATAAGGTATTATCCCTTTCTCTTTTCTACTGATTCTACTTCCATCAGTGGTCTAATGACTTGGCGAATTGCATACCTCCCCAACTGTCGAGGGCGTGTAACACTCACAGAGTGGCCTTGTCTCATAGGTACATTGTGGAGATTTGTAGCTCGTTGATCGGTCGGTGCAGCAACAGCTTTTTCCCATCCATCTCTAGACTCTGAAACTCTCTTCCTCCTTCTGTCTTACCTAATTTTCAAAATCTATCTTCCTTCAAATGCAGATTTATTGTCATCTCAGAGCCTAATCCTGCCATACCTCTGGGTCCTCAATACTTCGATAATTCATTCAACCTGTCCGTTTCCTATTGTGTATCATTCCTTTATTTTTGCCTTGTCCTTGAACTTCTACTTTTTCTTTGTCAGTGTTTTCTTGGTGCCCGGGCCTGATTAGAGAAATTTTCTTGCCTGTCCCTGTATTACACACCATAAAGAAAAATCAACTTGGAATAAGGAGAAACTAGTGGCGGTCCTCGTGTGTAAATTAACAGGTATTTTACAGATACGAGTGCTAAGTACAAAGAATATACTAATTGGTAGAACAATCTCGTCATGAGCTCGAACTTCAGTAAGGGCAAAAAAACCTGTCATGCAGGTCTCTAGTTAAAAGAGAATAAATAGAAAATAGCAGTTAGATAAAAATTGAAATCTTCCAACAAAATGGGATTAATGAAACTAAAATAATGGCGCCAACCAGGGACAGTATTCCGATTTCCACCTGTGCCATTGTAAATCTTTTGTTTACAAATCTTTATTTTTATCCACACGAACCCAAGCAGAGACTGTCTCAAAATAGACGTAATTATATAAATATAAAAAAAAAGTCAGTGAAGAAATATATAAATAATGGAATAAATATATCAATAAATAAATAAAGCAATAACTAACTTACTAGGTTACTAGCTAACTAACTAACAAACTAAATAAATATATACATAAATAAATAAATAAGTAAATAAATAAACACTATTAAATAAGCTAAAGCATTTCAATTTTCCTCGGTAAGCAACAACATTGGACTACAGTATATCCTAGCGTTTTAATCCTGTTGGAAAAAGTAATAAAAAATTTTATATCACTCACTTTCAGTTCCTTTTCAAAAAACGATGAACATATATTCATAAAGAAAACTGGAAAGAATATACTCGTATCTTAAACAAACTATATGAATAAAGGGATTATTTTTTCAATTAAAAAAGGCTTTTGGAGACCAAGTAAATAGTACCCCTACGAGCTAGTATCTGGCGATGCAATGCATAATAGTAAATAGTTGAGAGGAGCTCTTTGCCCCGACTTAGGCGATGAGGGTATGATTGTACTTATAACATAGCTAGGTCAGACTTGGTAGGTTAATTAGCTCAGTAAAACTAGCAAGAGCGCACCTAGCGTCAGCCCAGTGTGCATTTACTCCAACTGATCCAGTTTATGCAGCCATGAAAAAAGCTTCTCCGAAAAAGTTTCCATAACAGAAAATAAGGGATCTATGGTAAACAAAAAAGTTACATACACGTATACACAACACGCCCGGCGGGCATCAGAACAGATGTAATCAGTATCTCGAATATTTCCCTGTCTTTTTGAGTGAACCGGGTCTAAATTGTAAAACTTAAACCAAATTTGCCTGAATAGAGACTTTGCAGAGTATTGTGAGTATATAAAATATATTCGTAGTAAGAGAGACTATCCTAAAAAATAAAAGGAAAATTCTTTCTGAAAAAAGTTTTTAGAGGATATAAAGAAGAAGCTGTCCTGTCCTGTCTTGAAGAAAAATTAGAAGAGTTGCCAGAGGGGAAGCCATCACATTACCTAATTTTTGTGTAAATAGGGGAAAGCTCTTACAACCTTATTACATGATCCTGTGGTTCCATATCTTGCTAAAATCAATATCCTTCTCATATAGATTAACCTGATTGTCAATTTGTTTTACGAAATAAATGAATAAATAAATACAAAAACTACACCTGTCAACAGTCTTAAGTTGCTAAGTAGCACAGTTGTCTTATTTTTCTTTTTGCCATGTACTCTTTTATTATTTTCTTTGTTTAAATTGAGTTAGATTTAAGTTCTGATCCTGTTATAATATATTTGGTTAAAAATTGATTAATCTTTTTCCTTTGAAATGACTGGTTTAGCAGTTAAGAAGAAAATTTAGCATAGACAGGTGTTCAAAGCATCAAGAGTTTGTCTTCTCAATTGCATATCGAGTTTTCCTTCATGTGGGCTTTTGTTTTGTATTGTTTTCTTCTCTAATTATGAAAGTCATATTTTAAGTTAGGATGAGTGTTACCAGAAAAGAGATGAACTAAGTAGTAACTAAATTAGTACTCATATACAGATATAGCAATTCTGTGTGAGATAAAATAGAAACTTTTCTCTTTATCTCTCTTTTTCTCTATACTCTGTGAAAGGCAAAACATGAAAATGAAACCATCTCTGTCCCTAGCCCACCATACAATGGTCGGGGGAGGGATGGTAAATGATCTCTGGGAATTGTAGGAGGGGTTGTAGCTCTTAGGAGCCTGAAACAAAAAGTCAAGAACCTTGAGACCCTTGTAATAAACATGGATGATAACATTCGGAATATGGATAGAGAAATGAAAGAGAATGAATCACTTAGAGAGTAAGATCTTTGGAGGAAGCAGATAAGGCACAAGGTCAGGAGAGAAAAGAACTAGAGAAATGAATAAAGAAGCTGGAAGGGGAAAAGAGTGAACTAGAATTCAGAATTTCTAAACAAGAGGATAACAACATACAGCTGCATGACAACCTGAATGAATTAAATGTTAGTTCACTGCTCTCTTCTGAGAGAGACGAGATTGCAGCTTGGAATGTCTAGATAAAGGAAAACACTGAACAGTGTAGAAAATAATTTAGGAGCTGATTGCGGAACATGATGCCAAAAAAGCTTCCTTTGCAGATGCAGTAAAGGGGAATGTGACAGTAAAAGAGGCTGTAAGGGTGGTGGCACTGGAAAACAGACAACAGTTGACTATAACGAGACAGTACTAGAAAATATGAAAGAAGTTGTGATGGAAAGGGCCAATCCACTGTTTAAATTGGCACTTGTTAAAGAGAAGACAGTGGTAATCTCAGACATATGTGAATCCCAGGAGTCAACATGGCAGGGGAGACTTGAACAAAATAAATCTAGGCTTTTAGACCTGATGAGGAAGCTAGGAGTAGTATGTGGTCTGGAGAATATTTTATACATTCACCAAATATTCTAGGGAGGGAAAGGCAAGACCAATGAAAGTAACCTTTGAGAGAGGGGACACATGTAAAGAAATATTGATGAGAAAAGACCTAAAAGACCTTCAAGAATTCAGAATAGTGTCCATTAAACCATAAGAAACACAGGAAGAGATGGAAAGGATAAAAAACTTGTTGCAAGAAGCTGGAATCAAAAATTTGTTGCAAGAAGCTAAGAGTTAAATGAGGGAAGAAATGAAGAAGAGAAGAATTTTTTTGTTTCAGCCAAAGGGGAGATAAAGAAGATAATGACAGAAGATCAGGGGATGCAGCCACATTAAGATTGCTGTGCATAAATACTGATATGGTAGCTGGTAAGGCACTAGAATTAAAGGAGAGGATTCGCAATGGTAAGGGAGATATAGTAGCGGTTACAGAGACTAAGTTAAGTGAGGACATGAACAGTGTCACAGTTTTTCCTAAGGGCATCAGAATATTAAGGGTTGAAAGATCTGAGAGGATTGGTGGAGGAATAGCATTGCTCATAAGTGAAAGATTTCAGGTTGAAGAAATAATCTTTGCTATAGAAAGTGGGTTCAAGGAATTTCTTGTTGCTTACATAAATACCAGGTCAGAGAGCATTATAATGACTGTTGAATATAACCCATCAAAGAACCAACATAGGCTAGAAGTTTATTAGGAGAGTCATATAGGTACTATTGAAGTCATAAACTCAGTTGTTAACATTGCACGGGAGAGAAAATGTAGGATTTTTATTATGGGAAATTTTAATCATAGAGAGCCCACACAGTGGGGAGGATCCATTCTGGGCAAGATTCCTAGATTGTATTCAAGGGAATGTCCTACACCAACACGTGCTGGAACCAACGAGGGCCAGGGGTGGGAATGAGACATCACTGCTTGATCTAGTATTCACAGAAAATGTGTTGGATATTGAAAAATTTGAGTATGAACCACCAAGTGGAAAAAGTGAGCACTGTGTGTTGTTGATGGGGTATATCTTTGAAGATGCTCTGCCTGAAAGTAGAGGCACTGGGAACATGAGGAAAAACTACCCGAAAGGAGACTACATCAGAATTAATGAACTTTTTGCAGTTATTGACTGGAGGACATTATTTAACAACAAATCTGTACAAGAGATATGTGACAACTTTTGTGAGGAATACGGGAAGATAGTAGATTGTTGCATACTTTCCATCAAAATAGGAGTTATTCAGGCCAGAGGAAAAATTTTCACTAATGAGTGTAAGAGAGTTAAGGAGTGGAGAGATAAATGCTGGAAAAGGTATAAGAGGAGAAAAGCATTAAAGCCTGGCAGACTTATAAAAGAACAAGAAATGATTACCTAAGTAAAAGAAGAGAGGCAGAGAGAGACTATGAAAGGGATATCACCAGGAAGGCTAAAGTAAATTACAATCTTTATCACAGCTTTATTAGAGAAAAACTGAAGGTCAAAGAACAGGTTTTAAAGCTAAAGAGAGTGGATGGAGGCATCATTGAGACTGCTGTAAATATTGACTGAGTTTCAGTCAGCAATTACAGAAGAAAATACCCTAACCCACAGGCTGCTTATAGGCCGGTATTAGAGAACATAATTTTTTCAGCCACAGAGGTATGCAAAGCGCTCATGGAGTTAGATGGCCATAAAGCTAAAGGTCCTAATGACATATCCCCTTATGTACTTAAGAAATGTACTAAATCAATATTGGCGGCACAATGTATGATATTTGATAAGTTGCTGAAATTTGGGGAGATCCAAGATGCTGGAAACCAGTGAACATGGCACCTGTCTATAAACCTGTTTCCATGACCAGCAAAGCTTGCAAAATTATGGAGAAACTACTAAGAAAACACAGTTTTATTCACCTGGAATCCTTCAACTTTTTGTCAGTGAGACAACATGGCTTCAGAGAAGGTAGATCGACAGTAACAAACTTATTAGAATTTCATGATGAGGTAAGCTGAATCTTACAGGAAAGAGAGGACTGAGCAGAATGCATATTCCTAGCCATTCAAGCAATGGCGAGATTAGGTGGAAATGTCTTGGAATGGATAAAAACTTACTTAGAAGGAAGGGAACAGAGACTTAGAGTAAGACACTCATTGTCTGAATGGAAGAGGGTCAGTTGTGGAGCTCCATAGGGTTCAGTTTTAGGACCATTTTTTCTTGTATATGTAAATGACTTACCAGAGTCTGTAAATTCATTCAAGAATATTATTGCAGATGATGCAAAAATTGTGAAGAGAGCAATAGACGAAAACTGTGGTAGAGAACTCCAAGAAGACCTAAATAGTCTGTGCGAGTGGACAGAAAAGTAGCTATTGAAATTCAATTCTTCTAAATGTAAGGTAATGAGAATGGGAACAAGTATGAGAAAGCCCAATCTTGAATACTCAAGAGCAGGAGCAGAACTTTAAGAGACAGAGAATGAGAGAGATCTAGGAGTAAACATACTGAGTCATTTGTCTCCAGAAATGCATATAAATGACATAGTATGCTTTCTTAGCAGTTGTAAGGGCAGCCTTTAGGCACATGGACAAGAAAATGTTTAGAAATATTTGTGAAACATATGTGAGGCCAAAGCTTGAATATGCAGCCACCTTGTGGAATCCACATTTGAAAAGGATATAGTTAAGCTGGAAAAAGTTCAAAGACATGCCATGAAGCTGTTGCCAGAAATAAGCAATCTCAGTTATGACGAGATGCTGAGGGAATTGGGCTTTCCATCACTGGAAGCTAAAAGAATGAGGTGGGCTATGGTGACGATTTTTAATTTCCTTCATGGTTATGACAGAGTGAATAGGGATCGATATTTTGATATGACTGGTACTAGAACTAGAGGTCATAGTTTGATGCTTCATAAGAAACTTCTTTGCAGGATGTAAGGAAGTACTTTTTTAGAGTAATACTATTTGATGATTGGAACTTGCTAAACGAGGAGGTAGTTAATGCTAACTCAATCCATATTTTTAAGGACAAGTATAATAAGTGACACTAAGTACTAATATGGAACCGACCAGGAGACAGACGGGGAATTACGAGCATGGGGCTCTTATCCTGTAAGCAACACACAAGCTCTATATCCTGTGTTACACTCATTATATATATATATATATATATATATATATATATATATATATATATATATATATATATATATATATATAATGAATGTGACAACGGGGCATGCATGAAAACTGCCAACATTAGGCCTGTTCACTAAAGAAACATTAAGGCGAAGAAAAAGTAGAAGCTTAAGGACAAGGCAGAAATAAGGGAATGATACACAACAGGAGAAGGACAGACTGAAAGAATAGTCGAAGTACTGAAGACTTACAAATATGGAAGGATTGAACCCTGAGATGACGATAGACCCACTTTTTGAGGAAGGTACTGAGAATTAGGTAAGACAGAAGGAGGAAAAGAGTGCCAGATTCTGAAGGTGAATGGGAAGAGGCAGTTGCTGTCCCGAGCTACAAATCTCCACATAATACCTGTGAGGAAAGGTCGCTTAACGAGTGTTACGTGGCCTCAGCATTGGTGGAGGATGAAACTCGCCCTAGAAAAGAGAGAGCGATGATATCATATGGCAAAGAGAAAGAGAATCCTGATTAAAAGTAAGAGAAGGGTCATTGCTGAGTCTGACTGCCTTAGATTCAACCCTATCAAGGAGATAAGTATAAGAAGAAGCACCCCAGATGTGCGAGCAGTATTCTAAGCAGGGACGGATAAGACCTTTATAGAGTTTAAGTAATGGAAGTAGGAATACTAATTACGAAAACGAAACAGACCCCCTTAATTTTTTTCAGTTTTAGAAATTTTAACTATGTGATTCCTCCAAGACAAGTTAGAGATAATCTGGATTCCTAACATGTTAATAGAGTTAAGAGGGTAAATTTCGTTAGCTTTGAAGACAATAGGGTTATGAAGAAGATATGGAGATAGCCAGAAACTGCATCTTGGAGGCATTCATTTTAACTAAATTTTGGGTTCCCCACTCAGTTACCCTCTGCAAATCGGAGATGAGAGTAGAAGAAAGAGTGATAGGAGACTGATTACGAGTATAGCAGATGAAGGTTTGAGAAGAGAGGGAAAAGGAAAAATAAAGGGCAGAATCGTCGGTGAATAGATAAACATTAAGCAGTAAAACGGACTGTGAGTAGTCCCAAAAGAAAAGAAAAAATGAATAGAGTTGGAGCATTTAAATAAAAAGTCATACATACAAACAACCCAATAACCGCAGATGTCATATATACCAGTGAACAGGTGTGTATATTACATGTGCAAAAGGAGTATATATCTAATTCTGACCTCAGAGAACAACTTTTCCTACTGTATAAACATGTATGAAAGGCCATGATTACCCTCCCCCTACCATGAAATCCCTTTCAGGTGGGTACGACCAACTCCTCCCCTAGAAACAAAAGGGCCTGCCTACTGCCTGTCTGTCCACCTGGGTGACAAAGACACCTTTCCTCCCCTATAAACAAGTGGACCTGCCCAAAACACCTCTGTCTCCAATGTGGATACGACATTTTCCCCTCCCTCCAACAAACGTGTGACCTTGCACACCACAACGCTGCTATGCATACCTATCAAGTATATATATATATATATATATATATATATATATATATATATATATATATATATATATAATATATATAGATAAATTACATGTTTGAAGCAACCAGTTTTCTGAAATAATACAGGTAATAATCATCTCAATTAAAAAGATTAATGAAAGTCATGCAAGCTTACATATAAATAGAGAAACAATTATATAAGTTATAAACAAATTAACAAACATACATACATACATACATACATACATACATAAATACGTATATACATACGTAATACATACATACATACGTATACATGCATACATACATATATATAATATGTACATACATACATACATGCATTGGAGATTGATTGTTAGTTAGAAAGATAGATAGATGAATAGATAAGCATATATAGAGACAGGTAGATAGATAGACAGACAGAGAGATGTATAGAGACAGGTATATATATATATATATATATATATATATATATATATATATATATATATATAGAGAGAGAGAGAGAGAGAGAGAGAGAGAGAGAGAGAGAGTTACCCTAAGTTGATGTGGACGATTTACAACCTAACACCTGATATGATAATAATGCCATAAATAATATAGATGAAGACCGTGAGACAAAATAGGAAAGCAATATCCTTAGTTGCCGTGAGAGACTAAATATATATATATATATATATATATATATATATATATATATATATAAAAATATATATAAATATATATATATATATATATATATATATATATATATATATATATATATATATAATATATATATATATATATATATATATATATATATATATATATATATATATATATATATATATATATATATATATATATATATATATATATATATATATATATATATATATATATATATATATATATATATATATATAATACTCGTTCTGTATTACAGAACGATGATAATAATAATGATACTACTATTAATACCTGTAATAATAATAATAATAATAATAATAATAATAATAATAATAATAATAATAATAATAATAATAACAATAAATAATAATGATAATAATAATGATAATAATTAATGACGCTTAACAACAACAACGACAAAAATTGTAATAATAAAAATAATAATAATAATAACAATAATAATAATAATAATAATAATAATAATAATAATAATAATAATAATAATAATAATAATAATAATAATAATAATAATAATGGTGGAAAGAACTACCAACTGACAACCTTTCAATTGACTGATCCAGCCAGCCAATGACATGTCTGAATTGCATACAGAAACCGAAAATGAAAATGACATGAAAATTAAATATAGGAAGCAAATAAATAAATGAATAAATATATAACTTGATAATAAAAGGAAATCAGCAACTAAGAACATAAAAAAGATAAGCAAAAGAAAAAAAAATAATTCATATAATAATATATCAAACATTTTTCTCTCTACATCAAAGAGTTCAAATTCAGTAATACCGTTTTTTTTTTATCAGCTCTGTATCAAAATATGTCTCTGGACATCAAAAAAGGAGCATGTTGACTTCAAAAGAAATGGCAGAGGCTATAAAAATGATAAAACGCAACTGATAAATATAAATTTTGATCATAAACCAACGTTTTCTCAGAAAGGAACTCCAGTGGGATTATGTTTCCTTTCATTTTTGTCTATTTGATTTCTCTCTCTCTCTCTCTCTCTCTCTCTCTCTGTCTCTCTCTCTCTCTCTCTCTCTCTGTCTCTCTCTCTGTCTCTCTCTCTCTCTCTCTTTCACACACACACACACACACACACACACACACACACACACACACACACACACACACACACACACACACACACACACACACACACACACACACAGGAGTAAACATACTGGCAGATTTGTCTCCAGAAATACATATAAATGGCATAGTAAGGGCAGCATATGCATTCTTATCAAATGTAAGGGTAGCCTTCAGGCACATGGACAAGGAAATGTTCAGAAATATTTATGTAACCTATGTGAGGCCAAAACTCGAATATGCAGCCCCCTTTTGGAATCCGCACTTGAAAAAGCACATAGCTAAGCTTGAAAAAGTTCAAAGACATGCCACGAAACTGGTGCCAGAAATACGCAATCTCAGTTATGATGAGAGGCTGAGGGAATTAGACTTACCATCACTCGAAGCTAGAAGAGTAAGGGGGGATATGGTGACAGTCTTTAAATTCCTTCATGGTTATGATAGAGTGGATAGGGATCGATATTTCGATATGGCTGGCTCTAGAACTAGAGGTCATAGTTTGAAGCTTCGTAAGAAAACTTGTTTGCAGGATGTAAGGAAATACTTTTTCAGTGTAAGAGTAGTTGATAATTGGAAGTGGCTAAGCGAGGAGGTAGTTAATGCTATCTCAATAAATAGTTTTAAGGACAGGTATGATAAGTATCACTATGTATAAAATGGAAGCGATCAGGAGACGGGAAGATACGAGCTTTGGGATCTTTCCCGTAAACACAATTAGGTAATCACACTTAGGTAATCACACACACACACACACACACACACACACACACACACACACACACACACACACACACACACACACACACACACACACACACACCATGAAGGGCATGAAATATCAACCATTTTTTTTCTTAATCACTTATTCTTTTGATCATTAAGGCCCCTGTGGGAAGGAGTTCTAACACGTTTCATAGTCAGTAACACTGTTCGTACCGACAAACATTTCTTCTAAGTTGATTTTTCAACACAAGTAAATATGTGAAACAAGATAATAATAAAGTAAACAAATAAAGTTAAACAATAAATGATGAATTTATTGATGAATGACGACAGTTACAAACACAACTAATTTTATGAACACACACACACACACACACACACACACACACACACACACACACACACACACACACACACACATATATATATATATATATATATATATATATATATATATATATATATATATATATATATATATATATATTCAACAACATCTTCAAAAACAACAACAACAACAATAATAATAACAATAATAATAATAATAATAATAATAATAATAATAATAATAATAATAATAATAATAATAATAATAATAATAATAATAATAATAAACTATATAAAGAAGATACATGTATTCATACAGTATACAAAGAAGAAGAATTGGGAAGAGGAAAGCTTAAACAATATAGTAACATTACTATAAATTGCATACATAACAGACACTTTATTAAAATAAGACAATTTAAAGCTGTCGCTCAGAGATCTAACTTGCAGAAGGGTTTCGTCTTCTATAAATAACAACAACAACAACAACAACAACAACAACAACAACAATAATAATAATAATAATAATAATAATAATAATAATAATAATAATAATAATAATAATGACAAAGAATAGGGCCTTAACAAAAAAGCTTCGCCTCGATTTTGATATACCAGCAATAGTTCTTCGAATATTTATATCCATATTTTGTTTCTTAAAGCATATAAGTATTTCAAATGCGTTTTCATATAGTTACTATATATATATATATATATATATATATATATATATATATATATATATATATATATATATATATATATATATATATATATAGTTTCTTTTCCATATTCTTGTTTTAATTTTATAAATAAAACAATACATTTCATGGCAGAGAATGATGGTGGAGTCCTTCAAATATATTCATAATTTACCAACAAAGCACTGACAATCAGCTTCCATTAAATTACTTGCAACACGTATGCTTACTATGAATAAAAACATACACAACGCATGCATTTGCATGTATTTAATCACATACATACAGGCATATATGAAGAATTCATTCACATATCGCTGGCAAGGAAGAGAAGATTATAAACAACTTTTGCTTGTCTACATTTACGAAAGTTCTCTTGCAGTCATCCACGCGCTGTCCTTCGAGTGCGAGTGGAGTGTGGCTAGCGAACCAACCCGCTTACAAACCACCGCTTCACGTTATCGGGGGTGTAACTCAGAGGTAGAGTGCTCGCTTCGCATGTGAGAAGTCCCGGGTTCAATCCCCGGCACCTCCATT
Source organism: Halocaridina rubra (assembly GCA_037179515.1). Classification (NCBI taxonomy): domain Eukaryota; kingdom Metazoa; phylum Arthropoda; class Malacostraca; order Decapoda; family Atyidae; genus Halocaridina; species Halocaridina rubra. The sequence goes on along the minus strand of JAXCGZ010021052.1, from coordinate 1,213 downwards.
CGAAGGGTTTTTTATATACACGCGACAAATAAAAAAGTCCGTCTCATTCAACACTCTTATCAAAGTAAATTGACAACCAAAGACAATTAGAAAACTCTTAAGTATTTTTTTTTACATTTTATTATATAATAAAAGACTTTATCATATAATACCCGACTTTGCACACTTATGTTTTACTGTTTAAAACAGTTAAAACTTTCGCAATCCAATGGCGTCTGTCATGAGGTCCAATAGATAACATTCATGCAATGAGTTGCCAATCCCTCATTTTAGGGAATTATTAAGTTATACTTTCCCAATTCGATCAGTTATATTTGGGAGGGGGGCCATGAAGGAAAGGGGGTAAGTGGAGGGAGAAATATATCTTTGAGATCTACCACATTCAGTCTGTTCTAAAGATGAATGATGGGGGGAATAGGGGGGGGGATGTATAGAAATCTACCGTAATAGGGTTCTCATTTATCACTAACCGGTCGCGGTGGTCAATGATTTGGCATCTTTTAAAATATGAAAAGTACCCCCTAAACAATTAGCTTTATCTACATATTATTCAGGATCAGTTTTGTTTGATATTAGTTCATTGAACTGTGAAAATAAAATATTAAAAATCTTTTGAAAACATGACAAATTTACACCAGATAAAAACATTGGCAAAATGCTGGAAAGAAAATTGCCACGTCTACGCCGAAAGCGTCTGTCACTTTTGCGTCATAATGACGTCAAGGATAGAGGCCTTGCCTATTGGTTAGGATAGCTCTGACGTCAACTATGAAGGGCTTCTGCTTTGGTTATTGGCTTGAAAGACTTCTGACGTCATATTCCTGATACGCGTGTGGTTATCGGTTACCTTTTTGCAGTTTCCATTCGTTCTTTATGCAATTGGCATGGATACATTTATTTGCACACGAGTTTACTTATTCACATCGATTTCTCTTTCGAGAGAAGGATTCTAATTATTTACTATATGAGCATGACTATGGAGAATTACTCTTCATGAATAATAATAATAATAATAACAACAACAACAACTATAATAATAATAATAATAATAATAATAATAATAATAATAATAATAATAATAATAATAATAATAATAATAATAATAATAATAATAATAAAAATAATAATAATAATATATGCAGAATTACTCTTCATGAATAATAATAATAATAATAATAATAATAATAATAATAATAATAATAATAATAATAAT